>ML976658.1:72699-151906 GCA_010015655.1 Bimuria novae-zelandiae CBS 107.79
GATCACTATAAACGAGCCTCTGATCACTCCATGTACACACACACACAGAACACACACAATACACTACCTTTATACATACCACCCACCTGCTTACATTAACTACTTATAGGCTACGCAAAAGGCTGGTAGGAACTCTAGCTTCGTAATATAGTTAATGTGGTCGCGTATTAGGCTCTCGATTGTATCGGCGCAGGTCACTCAAAGGATCGATGTTGGCGTATCTCCTAGCAGAGGCATGTGGGAGTGCGTGTATAAGAATGTAGCCTCGAATGAATTAAGTGCCTATAGGCCTGGTACGAAAGGATACGGAAAAGGTACTGAACTACAAAGGCCCCAAGCTCCTCTAAATACACCTCTTCCCAGATGGCTAGCTAGCACATAACTGCCATAGGTTGACCGTCGGTCTGATGGATCCGAAATAGGTCCGAATCGGATTCGTAGTTCCCCATCGGTCTGATAGATCCGAAATTGGTCCGATACGGATGAGTGTCGGTTTTCGGATGATCTCGAATCCTGTCTTGACTAGCCAAGGGTTCTCGTGTCGACGAGCGATTGTTCCTGTTACATCGATCTAGTAGCTATACGCGCGCTTTAACGGCGAAAAATAGCTAACGTTAAGTAGCTATAGGAGGTGTAATAAATATAGTAGTATATAGAGAGTATAGATATTATTCTCCTTACAGAGCTCTTAAAATTTAAGCAAGTTATAGCTCTTATAGCTGTTAAGTATAAGCAGCTAGCGCGCGCCTACCCTATACTTTACTATATACTTAATAAAGTGCCTTAGCTACTTTACTCTAAGCTTATTAGTAGTCTAGCTATTATTACTAATAGCGAAAGCCTAGTCGCGCGGTATATTATTGTCCTGGTACTAGGTAGAGAGGTAATACTAGCCAGCGAAGATAATAAAGGGCGGGATCGCCTAGCTAGTAGCGCTAATTCTATAGATTGCTATAGTCCACCCACGATTACCTAGCTAGATAGCCTTTAGCCTGCCGCGTCTCTCTAAGCCTGTAATAACAAGCTAAGATAATATCTTGCCTATTATAAAACCAGTCTCGTCAAAGTTGTAGGTGTAAAAAGCGCCTTGACTACGGGCGACTCAGTCTATCCACAGTACTAAGGCGATCCCTTAGAGAGGGAAGAGAAGGGCTGCGGCGAGGGAAGTAGATAGGCAGAAGGCCCGGATAGCGCTGGTCTAGAGCGGACTAGGGCCGTCGAGGGCCCTCGACCTACGACTCGTGACAGTAGGTATCCTTATTATAGATACTATAGGTAGTCTTTGTGCGCGCTATAAGCTCAAACTAAGCTCTAATAGTATCTAGATCCTCACACAAAGCTCTCTGCCAATTGTACAGTCGATTAAATCGTGTAGTAAGACAATCTATTTGCTTAACAAAGTTGCGCGGCCACTACTTACTAACCTATCTAGCGCCTCGCTTAGCGAGTAGCTTATCTGCTATATCTTGCACAGCACTTAGCATGGGCGGAAATCCTTGCGAATCTAGGTCAAGTATATGCCTAATAATTACCTCCTCTTCTATCTTAGTAAGCTTTTTTAATTTAGGCTAGCAATCGCGTTGCGTAGCAATTCTAGCGCGTTAGCGTTAAAGCGTTATTTAAGGGATAGTAAATGTGTGTACTGCACCTCTTATAGACTAAATTTGGTTTTAATTAATAGCTAAGATTGCAAGGTGTATATCAGCCTCAGCAGAGGCTAGTTGGGCCTGAATTAGGGGCGCCATAGTAGGTAGAAGTTTATATGCTGCAAAAAGTTGGTGGGGTGGGCCGCTCGCTTGTATGGGCCGCTCGCTTATAAAACATGTTACGTCGTAATTAGCTTCCTTAATAATATTAAGAGTAATTAATTCCTAGTATCTATAGATTGTAAGGGTAGTTTTAACCTCGTACTTAATTATTACTTTACCAGACATTAGTTGTCTATTAGCGATATAGATAGTATAGTAAATCTCTTAGTTAGTTATTCTATAGTTTATTATAAAATTAGATTATTTTAAAAACCCACCTCGTGGTTATCTCTAGCTTTTAACTACTAAATATCCGTAAGACGCTTCACCCTAGACCTATTCTCCCCTAACCTAGACTAGGCTTAGGTACGTAAAGCCCCTTATAACACTTTGACTACCTAAAGGTTTAAAATAACGAAAATAGCTACGATAGCTACTACGGCAAGGGTCTTAATAGGAAGCGCGGCTTCTAGACTAATTATAAATCTAGCTACTATAACTATAGAAAGGATATCCTTTAAGGTTCCTAAGGTTTATAAAGGCAAAAAAAAGGACTTAAGACTTTCCTTATAAATATAAAACTATACTACTAATATAATAAGGATATCTTTAGAACTAAGTAGGCTAAAATCCTAGTAGTAAGCATGCACATAAAGGGCAATATAGCTAAATAGCTATAACCCCTTATTAAAAATTACCTGGAAAACGAAGATAACATCTTAGAATATAATAATAAAACTAAGGTGTTTAGGGACTAGGTATCTTTTGAAAAATAAATTTAAATTATATTTAAAGAAGTTAACAAGGAATAATAAGCTAAATATAAAATATAAAAGCTTAAATAAATAGGATTAGCTAGTACGTATATAGCTAAGTTTAGACGCCTCTAAGCTAAGATTAATTAAGACAACGCCCCACTTTAGGCAGTCTACTATAATAGACTAAAAGAAAGTATTAAAAACAGGTTTACCTACTATAATAAGGTAGATAACCTAGAGGAACTTATAAAGCTAGCTATGCAAATTAATAATAGACTATATAAATAATAGTTAAAAAAGCAAGAAGGTAATTACATTTAACCTAATATTAAAAAAAAGCTAGAAACTACGAAAAGACCACGATAAAGATATTATAATAGCTAATAAAGCTTAAGAATAGAAACTAAAGAAGTGGCGAAAGGACTATAAGGATAAACTATCTAACTAAGAATAAAAATAATACTTTAAGGAAAAAGTATGCTTAGGATGCAAAGAATAAAGTTACTTTTAAAAGAATTATTTAAAGAATAATAATAGATAAAGTAAGAAAGTGTAAATTATTTAAGTAATAATAGCTATACTACGGGTACTAACACCCATGCCACTAAAGATAAATAAAGATAACGTCTCTAATATAGAACTCGAAGTCCTAGAGACACTAGAAGAAACGGAATAGTGTTTCGCACCACCCAATGCACGCTACGGGCCAATGCACGCGGAACACCAAATCACTCTCACAACAACAATGAGTTTCTAAACCATGCACGATAGCTGAATTGTTCTAATAATTCATTATATAACTAAACAAACTACTGCGAAAAAGATATACTATTTAAATTTTAACGGAAGCTTAATGTTGCGGCCACCCTAGGTCGTAATTACGTGTAAAAGATTCTGGGTCTCCGCATCCTTAACCTCTATAATAACCTAAACCTGGGCCTTTTTCTTCTATTATTTTAAGAGAGGCTTTGGGGCCTTCCTCTTTCCCTTTTAGGAAGGTTGTATAGCCTTCTTAGAGTTATTTTTCTTAATTCTTTAACGTTCCCAGGCAGCCTATTTCTTAGCCTTAATCCTCTCCCTCTCCTCCTTCTTCTTAACTCTTAACCTTTCTCTTTCTTCTTTCTCTTAAAGCTTAAGGACCTTCTGTTAAGCCTTCTCTGCCTTTGTACGAGCTCTCTTAAGTTATTACTTTTTTTTCTTGTTTCTTAATCCTCTCACGGAACCGGGCCTCCCTTATCTTTAAAGGTGACTAGAACACTGCACCACTATAGTATTCCTTTCTTTATTAAAGGTTAAGAGTCTTGCTTTTCTTCTTATATTTCCTTATTAATAAAACAGCCTGCCGCAGGCCTTCTACTTTAGTGTGGAGGAGGTTATTTTAAACTATAATATAGTAGAGTAAACGTTGAAGCTTCTAAACGTCTTTACTACTCTAATCTTTAACTTAAGACCGTATAATAGTTTCGATTTTATGCTAGTCCTTTTTACTAAGTACTAAGGTAGAGCTCTCTCGTAAATCTTAAGGTTCTAGAGTTAATTTAATAAATTTCTTAAGGATAACCTCTCCGTTAGTTAGCTATATACTAGTAACCTTAAAAGCTTTAAGAATAAGCTCTTCTCTAAAGGAAGAGGTCTAGGCCTGCTAGAATAGAGGAAAGAAGTCTCCTTTAACTATTAGAACTAGTCCTTAGGCGTTATAGAGGTGTTTTGTAAGCGCGTTAGAGTAGTCTATTAAGAGAGACTTAAATATTACCACATCTAGTGGTTAAAGCCTGTGAGTTAAATAAGGAGGAAATACTATAAGCAGAATTCGATTCTAGTTATAGTAGTTAATAAAATCTATTATGATGTAAGATCTATAGCTATCCAGGATAAGTAACCTCTATGCGCGTCTATCCTTTTAAGCCTTCTCTTTAGTGTATTAATTAAACACCTGTTCTAGCCATGCAAGGCCTATATCATTATTGCTCCATCTATTTAGAGATAAGCTAATAAAGGCCTCATGTTTTCCTGCTCGTACGCCTTCTACCCAAGAGGATTGGATGAATGAGTTAGCTAAGGCAAAAAGAAGCCTGGGCGGGAGAGAGGATCTATCACCACATATACATGCTAACAAGGTTATCCACTCTTAATTCCTATCTTAAAGAGCTTCTCTTACTTCCTTTCTATCCCACATTACTTTACTAAAGATCCTTTTGCTTCTTCCAATGATCCTAGTAAGGAAGCCTTTCTCATCCATATTGTACGAGTGCTAAGGCTGTATCTTGTATTCCTCTATCTTGTCATGCAGAAGTTGAAAGAATTGCTAATATTTATCCCCTAAATTAGCTCTGTGTCGGTCACGGTCCATTCCAGCAGTCTAGTGTGATTCAATATTATTCTTGTGCCAGGCGATAAATCGGGTAACCCAGTTCTAGCCCACGTCTTGTTTTGCTATCGCAGAGGCGAAATTTCGTACCATCTCCCTTGTAGGTTGTAGCCAACGAGCTATAAGGCCTTCTATGTACTTTACAAGCTCTGCCTCTTGTTGTGGGTTGAGCTTTTGGGTGTTAGAGATACGTGTTGTTCTTGAGGCTGTAATCCCTTTGTGCCGGCGCATCAGCGTTGTACGAATAACACCATACTTTTTCGCAATTGTCGCGTAAGAGAAAGTTTCACATGGCTCTAGGGATTCAATTTCTTTAATTACTTCGTTAATCGGATCCATATCGGTTGAGTTATGAGGCAGCGAAAATATAGTGTTGATTAAGGGGTAAAGTACTAGCGCGTGCATTGGCCCGTAGCGTGCATTGGGTGGTGCGAAACACTAGAGGATAGTATATAAGTATAAGGTCTTTCTCTAACTAGTAGAAGGAAACTACTAGGTGTGTAATAATTAAATACATACACCTAAGGATTATATATAAAAAATTAAGCTTACAGGGCTAAGAGCTACCTTAACCTATAAAATTATTACTAAATATTAAGGAAATATGCTAGTACCAAGATAGCAGATTAGAATTTAGGAATAATATAATCAGGTAGCCTAGTTCCTTTATAATAAAGAGGATTGTTAACTATATAAAATAAAAAGGGAATTAGTAGTAATATTACTAGGAAACCTTAACTATAAGTTTATTAATAATTATAAACTAATAATAACTTGCTATAAATACTTTCCTAATAAGTAGTTACAATACTATAAAAAATTAGGATAGTAAAAGTACTTTAATAATAAGTGCTAAATGCACGAAGCATATAAAGAAGCTATAACTAGTACCCTAAAAGTTTAAACGTAGAATTAGCAATAATTATAAGAAACTAATAGATAGAGCGCACGAGCCCTAAGCACCTATAATAGATTAGATAGCTAGACTATAATAAGGATTACTAAGCACACCTATATTAAAAAAAATAGTAGTATTAGAAATAAAACTACTACATAGAGATCTAAAATCCTAAGAATATCTAGTTATAGTATGTAGAAGATACGGAGAACCATAAAAAAAAGAAGAGGTCTAATAAATTAAGAATACTAAGAGTACCTATAAATTACTTTACTAAGAGTAATAAAAGAAGACTAAAACTAATCTAGAAATAAAGAAAGCTACGTAATCCTAAGTTAAGAAAGTAAAAACTTTTTAGAACGCTGCTAAGTAAGCTAGTAATAAGTTAGAAAACTAAAACGCTACTAGGTAAAAGACCTTACTAATAAAGACGTAACTATAAAGGTAAAAAGGGCAAAAATAGGCACGAGCAACCTATAACTAACTAAGAAAGTTATTATTAGTAATTACTAAGTAATAGCGCTAATAGACTTTAGAGCAACTAGATATCTAATATTCCTAAAAATAGTAGAAAAATATAACTTGCTATACTAAAATAAGGAAACACTAGTATAAATAGAAATAGTAAATAGGACGATATCCTAAGGATATAGCAAAGACTAGTTACGCCTTAAAACAACGCTATTACCTATTAGCCTAGATAGATTCTAGAGCTAATATAACTTTACGATAATAGATCTTAGAAGTATAAAAGTAATTATTAGCTATAATTAGCTTCTAAAGCATAACCCTGTTATTAATTAGTAAAAGAAGATACTACTTAGCTAAAAACTTACGTTAAAGGTTACTAAAGTACGTAAATTATAAAAAATATAACTATCTACCCTAGATGCCCTGGTAGGACAGGTTAAAGGATAAGCTATATAACTTTTAGCCGCTAAGGTTATAAAAGTTATAAAAGAAAATCTAGGCTAAGTAAGGCTAATATAGGTATAATACTTAGGTCTAAGAGAAGAGGTAAAAGCTACTAAAATTCTACTAAAATACTAAGAATATATAGAACTATTTAAAGAAATTAAAGGAAAAGAACTACTAGAACACTAAAAATAAAATTATTAAATACCTTTAATAAAGAGCACGAAACTATACCTAAAATAACTATAATTAATATCTATAAACTAAGAAAAAGAAGTATAGGATTACTCTATTAGGTTAGGAATCTTTTATGTAAGATCCACCTCTTCTATAGCTAGGGTAAACGTAGCTATTACTACGTTAAGGAGGTTAGTTATATTAACCTCTATCCTTTATTTTTTATAGTCTCTTATAAAGTACCCTTATTCTCCGTAGTAAAGGCATATTTTATTTTTAAATTATGATTATTTTTCCTTAGGAAAAATAGCACTCTTATTTTACTTAGTCTATTTAGACTTTTTATTCTTATTAGCCTGTTTCTTGTGCTAACGGGCTTTATTAGTTATAATAATATCTCCGTCTAAATCTTATTTTAGGTAGATAAGGATAAAGTTTTTTTTTTTTTTTTTTTAAATTCTTATCCTTTAAATTCTTATCCTTTATCCCTACGTTTTTAGCGTTACTTCTAAAGTTAATTATTAGCCTGTTAAGCATTAGTTTATAGTTCTTTTAGCTAAATAGCTTTTAAAGTATAAACTAGCATATCCTTAACTTCTTCCTTTAAGCTATTATAGTATATAACTATAAGTGGCGACTCGTCCTAGTCAATTAGAGATTAGAGCTATTTAAACTTAGTTATATAATTATTAACTAACTTTATCTAGCGTAAACGTTATAGCTATAGTTTAGCTTAATATTCTTTATTAATAGTACTAAACATCTTATCTAGGGCTTCTTTAAACGTGTTCTAGTTAGTAAAGGCTTCCTTTACGTACTCCTTATATTTATCTAGGTCGCTATCGTGCTCTAGATATTACTTTGTTATAAGGTGTATCTACTAGTTAGCCTTTCTCTTTATATTTGTGCCTGTTACTAGGATCTAGTCCTGTTCTATTAAGAACTTCTTTTAATTATAATAAATTTATAACTTTATTTTAGTAAGGAACATTCCTAGTCCCTTTTATCTATTATAAGGATTAGGTTAAGGTATCTTAGGTTATTATTTAAAAATTATTATAACTTAATTAATTAATTATTTTATAAGTTCTTATAGCTTTTTCATTTATTTTACTGATTTAGCGGCTATATTCTGGGCCGTGGGACCTAGAGGGCTTAAGGTAATAATATGCTTAGCTACTAAAGTAGCTAGGGTCGTGCTTAGTCTAGCTATTATACTATAAGGTAGTTAAAGTATTATAAGGCGCTCACACCTTAGTCTAATCTAAGTTAGGGTAGTAAGGCTAAAGTAGCACTTTATAAATTATTTAGTAATATAAGTTAATATAATAACTTAGCGCGTGGCTGTACAATCTAACCTTATAAAAATAAGATAACTATTAGTCTATATAGAGAACGTACTCGTGTAGAAGATATGTACGTTAACTATAAAGAGAAGAAACAATAATAGGAGAATTATTATACTATATACTAGCCTATTTCTTCCTCTATACCTAAGTGATCCGAATCCCTTGGCGGATCACTCTGATCCGGAGCTACTGTCGGATTGGGATCGCGTGACCTTGGCTGACCTAAGCAGCCCCGCGAGTCTTTGCAGGCTAGCTGTAGTACAACCCCATCCATCTCCCTTCTTCTATTTGTCGTGGTGCCACAATCCATGTTCCTTGAGCTCGTAACAGCCTCTATACTTTCGTCGTTATTTCTATAGCCTAAATCACCCCTATATCTTTTAATAAATCTATCCTTTAGTAGACTCCAAACGTTTTCGATAGGGTTTAGGTCCATTGAATAAGGGGGTAAAGGATAAAGTTTAATTTTATATCTTTTAAAAAACTTTAAAACCTCTTTTATTTTATAGATTTTAGCGTTGTCTTATTAAAATTGCCACCCTATATAGCTATTAGCATATATCTTTATATAAAAAAGTAATAATTTAATATATATAAATATAAAATAAGTTATTATTTAATAGAATATTAAAAAAAGTAATGAAATTACCTCTCTTTATATGCCGTTTAATAACAGGATTTAAGACTTTTCTTATATAATTCTTATTATTAAAGTTTATTATTAATTTTAGCGTTTTAATAAAAACTAATTCGGACCTTCCCCCTATTAAATGGAAACCTAAACTTAAATAGTTATATCTCGGGCTATAATTGAGTTGGTTTAATAGTAATTAAAAAACTTAAATAAAAGAATACAGAAAAATTAATATAACGTGCTCATAGTTTTAGTAGAACTTAATTTTTTTCTAACTCGCTTATTTCTTCTTTTTCTATATATATCTTAAAGAAACCTTTGTTATTATTCCTCTTTTAACTCTTTTAATATTAAAAAGATATTTTTTATTAGCTTAATACGTTGTATAATATTATAAATAGCATTTTGGATTTTAGTAAGAGTAGAAATAATAGTAGAAACAGAGGTATTAGCCCTTAAAAGTAAGTCAACTTCGTATTCGAGTTTTGAAAATTGTGGAGCCATTTTAAGGAAATATAAGGTAGAGAGAAAAGTTTAAGAAAAGGTTTCTTATAAGTAAGATTACTAGTAATCTATTATATAATATAAGGGAATTAAAGTGGGTCCGAATAATTTAATTTTAAAACATTTAAATTTTTAGGTAAGAAATATATTAAAAAAATTATATTATATAAGCTTAGCTAAGACATCTAAACTCATAAAAAATCTTAGCAAAACATATACCCCAATTTTTTAAAAAGCAAGCTTTAAACATTTAAAATAAATTATAACTAAGCGTAAATTCTAAATACTAGGATTATAGTCCTAAACTTTCTCTTCAAAATTATATTGTGTTCCTGACTAGGAACCTAATATTGGCTAAGTTATAGGACCTTAAAAACTATAAATTATAAGAGTACTCTTTTTTTTTGTCACCCTACTGTATACAAGATATGCCGCAGATGTGCTTAAAAACCCCGAGAAAACAAGAAGAAATGGCATCTACAAGTAACAGTCTCCAGCAAAGTCTGGAAAGGAAACGTTGGAACCAGTCTAACCATTCCATTCCCGGGTACACAATGTTCGCTGTGACTTCCATGCTCTTCGGTCCTCGTCTACGAACAATGCTATTTTCTCAACCATGGTACACTGAGAAAGGCATACCTATATATCCTGCCCTCTTTCTGCTCATGTTCCTAAATTCCCCAAGCCTCCTTCACAGGACTCCGATCTGACTCTTGAACGCAACTGCTCGCTCGACACGTTCCCAGTTCTACTTTCACCGCTACAGCCCTAGGTATACACTGCGCAAAACTGCACCACTTATCACCTCTACCACTACCCCGAGATCCAAGCCGGTTTAAGACTAAACCTACCGCCATCTACCTCTTCACCAAAGGCATCTTCCACACATTCTACCACCACATCCGCAACAATGGGCTCAGCCTACACTCCCTCCCAAAACGCCGCCCGCGCCGCCTTCCTTAAAAACCTCATTGCCATCGCCTCAACAGAAGTACCTTGCGATCAAGAGAGCTGCTCAATTTGCTGCTCAATCTACGAAAAACGCCGTGCCCTAACGTTTTCCGACTCGCATTACGCCTGCAAAATGCCTTGTGGGCATTTCTTTGGGTACGCGTGCATCACCACGTGGCTCAACCAGCTCAACGTACATACTTGCCCCATGTGCCGCTTTTCCTTCTTCGATGTAGGCGACATCGAAAAGCTCGCTCAGGAACAAGTAGAAGAAGATGCAGAGGAAATTGAGCGACTGACGCCGCTCGCTTACGCCTACGTGCATAGGTATCGAGAGGACTACATGGAAAAGGCAATTGCGGATATTATCGCGAAGTTGGCGGAGGAAAAAGAGCCGGATTCGGATTCTGCTTCGGATTCTGAGTGGGGCTCTGACTCTGATAAGGAGTCACTCGCATCATTCGCGTATCAACAAGAGTTAGTCGCGTGGGCGAGGGCTGCCGCGGAAGTGAATTGGGACCGGCATGTTAGCGAGCAATTTGTTCCGGACAAGATTCAAGAGTGGCTGGAGGAGAGGAGGGAGCGGGAACGTCTTCGATATGAGAGCTCGGATGAAAATTCTGAATGGGATAGTGGCGATGAAGATGAATTAGGTGATGCGAGCGATGCTGATACCGAGGCTACTTATTATGGAGGGTCCGATTACGAGGAGTATCTTGATGAGGATCTCCGTGGCGTATACTTTGGGCTGGACGTCTATGGCGCGGACGATAATTCTGTCCCCGAAAAGGAGGACATTGAGGATACCCACAAGAATACTAGCGACGGTGACTATGTCATCGTATAGGGGCTTCACCAATACCCTCCTCTCCGCACGGCGCACTGAGTACCTTCCCGCTCGATTATCACTTCGATTTTCCAGCGTAGTGGGCTATTTTCTCCGACACCGGGGCATTCTACCACGTATCCGAGATTTTGGTTGACGGCCGTTACTGTTGGGATGTCACACACTGGTCCTACGGTACTTTCCTACCGCTCCACTCTTCTAATTTTGGCACTTGACTAAGCTTCCGTATCCTTGACTTTCTGCCCTTTTGAAAGCGTTTTGGACAGCAAGATACCCTGGTAGGACAGCATATGGAAAGTCGGAAACCGCTTAATAACATTTCATCAAAAATGACCCATTCTACTTCTCTGCGTGACGTAAATGATGTGAATGCAAGCTCAGCTCAGTCCAAGAAACGCGGGTATCTACATAAGAACGAACCAGGAAAACACCGCTTTTGCTCCTTCCTTCCTAAAAGGCTCAACCATGGTACAATAAAGCAATACGTGACCTCGTGACAGATGTTCATTTCGGGTGAGATGCTTTTAAGCAGGCAACTCAGCGATTTGGTCATCGCGATCGTTTCTCCGATGCCGGGGCAATGTTGGCGAGTCTTGCATGTGCGCAGGGAGCTCTGCGGGCGAGGGCTGAGAATTCTTGGAAGGCTGTGGCTGTGGCTGTGGCTGTGGCTGTGGCGGCTGGAATGCTTGGTATTGCGAGTGTCGGGCTGTGTTCGCGCGCGGGTCATACACGGTAGACGGAAGGTAAGACAGACTTGATAGTGTCTCCGCCTGCTGTTGTGGCTGACCAGGACTTTTTTGCTGGTCAAGTCCAAAACGAAAGTTCGCTGTATGGTTGCAATCTTGCGAATGAGAATGTGTGTGGCCAGGTTGCCACTGCCGCGGTGGACTTGCGAGCGGATTCGGGAAGGGTACAACCTGGGACTGTGAACGCTCCCTGTGGTATTCATATTGCTGCGGTGCCATCTGCGGAAACTCGCTTTGGCTCGTCAAGGTACTCGCTTGCGATAATCCGGGGCTGGGCTCCTGACTCCCGTCCGAATGTACGCTCTCTCGTAGAAGGGGTAGCGGCTTGTTTTGGTAATCTGACTGGCTTTCATATCCTGGAGGCGGCGCGATAAATATGCTTCCGTGACCCATGCGCTCGCCTGGTGCGACATTCTTCAGCTGGTTGAGTCGCTCATTTGCCTGCCGGCTCTCCAGTACGTGCGCCTTCTCCACGAGTCTGTCTACCATCTTGGCGTGACTCTCCTTGAAAGTCTTCTTGACGAAGCTCATCATCATGATGTTGCACTTCATGCGCACGTCTTCCCGAATGTATAACCCTTCGCGTGGTGCGCCGAGGCCAAGTTCAACCGGAGCTTTCGGTTCGCCGGGCAGCGAGCCGCCAACAGTCCATTTTGCACGAATATCGAGACCAAGAGGGGCATATACGTGGGTCTGGAGACCGTCGGGGAGATCGTGGAAGCACGCGTGGTAGGACACGGAGGATGAAGCGATTCCGCCGGGCAAGTAATTGACTTTGTCTGTATTACGATGAGTATTCCTCCGGACCGCGAAACTGTCAGAGACGAAGGAGACAACATACCTTTGATAGTATACCATGTGGAGTAGTACTCTTCCGCCGGCGCATAGCTCGGCGCCTTGCATTTAAACCTGTCAATGACCAGAGGATTCAGCTCGATCATCTCCGTGTGAGCGTGGTACATGTCAATCACGCTCTGCCTCGTGATCCCCGCTGGCAGCGGGGTCACTGTCGTAAATACCGACGTCTTCGACATAATCCGCGCTGTGTCTCCGCAAACCGCTCAATCCAAGATACCCGACTATTCCACCAACAGGTAGCCTGTACTACGCGCAATGTAGCACGTTTCAACAATGTGCGCTCGCCGTATAGCTCGATTCCAAGGAAAGGCGAAGACACACGGTAAAGAAAGTTGGTGGAAGAGGTAGTGAAGTACCCGCTGGTGGTTGTTTCAAAGGAATGGTTGCTCACGCGGTCGCCCGCTGACAGTCCCGCGCGTGCAGCCTCACCACGAAGGCCCCTGCAGCAACAACAACTTTAATCTTCTACGAAACGGTCTTGGCCACTATGCTGCGAGTTTGGACATCCGCGTTTCTCGAAACAAATATATGGACGAGGCAAGGGTGCGGGTGCTGTCAGACATTGTAGGAGGCAAAGTCCGCCGGAAGCCACCGGGTCCGATGACTGCGACACCATTGATGAGGAAAGAGGCGTCGTACATAGCCACGCTATTTTGGGAACCACGTGTGGGAAATGGGCTTAGCCTTAAACGGTATCGCTCGCATGCGGTATGGCTAGTAGCGGAAGGGTTTCGGTGTCTCAACACAAGTAACGACCTAACAGCATGGAAAAACCAGCATCTTCGAATCGTCCTATTGTGTCTTGGATGTCCAGCCATCTCTCATGTAGTTCAAAATCTCTGGTAACAGTCGGCATGAAGCGGAACAGCGAAGACAATGGCAAGCATCCGATGTTCCACTCTCCAGGCAGCTCTCGTCTCTCCACAGTTTCAGTCTCCAAGGCCGCGTCAGGCACCACTCCAATACGGCATAGATGCCACTCTGGAAGCTCCAAACGGTATCATTTCATTACGATTTGCACTAAATGACTATCGACATAGCGAGAATGTGGCTAACAACATTAACAAGAACGCTCGATTAAGCTCCGAACACCTTGAGCCATTTCGGCGTGGATAAACATGTCCAAAAGCCAGACCACCAACTCCTTCTCACGTGACCATACCGAGCTCCAGTCTCGGTGGTCAATCTTTTGCTCGCATAACAAACACCTGCTCTTCATCACGCATGCCATCGTGAAGCCCCTCTTTGTGCATCCTTTCTAGACCCCCTGATGCATCTCCACCTTCGGTTCCTTAAGCAAGGGCGCAACGTAATTCCTCCCCCTCATGATCATCACGACACTGATGACCACGCTCCCCGCCCACACCAACCAGCTCACCGCACTTAACGCAGTTCCAGCTTTTGCCATGTCGCACACAGCGCCGAAGCAGATCCTATCGCGCAGAAACAATGCCAGCGCAATGAAACCGCCGAACCAGTACAACATAGTCAGTACTTCCAGCACTAGCAGACCGAACTTCCCGATAGTAGAGGTCGCGAGGGAGGTGAGTTTGAGGGGTACGACGACGAGTGGGACGAGCGCGAGGATTGTCCAGACGGGCGAGAAGATCAGGAAGTTTACTTCGACGGGAGCCATGGCGCGCCAGTGAGAGCCCCACCAACTTGCGACTGGTCGTCTGTTAGTATTACTCTTCTTCGTAGGCATTCTCATCTGATAGTGAAATGGGAGAGAGATGGGGGTATGGGCGTACCGTAAGCCATCAACCCGAGCACCACCACAGCGAGGACAGCCTGGATGCCTCGGGCACCCAAGAGAATTTTGTTCCAAGACACAGCCATCGTATCGTGCGAATACTCTTCTTTATCGTAGGATCGTATAGTATTCTTATGCCACACTCAATCAAAAAATCTTTTGTAGTCGAATATCGAATCGTAGAACGTAGGAACCGTAAAGAGCGAACGCGAACCTTGTCAAAAAGCTTACAAACAGCGAAGAGTCGTCCAAAGGAGTGTATGAAAGGTAAACAGGGTAAGGAATAATTGAGAACCAAGAGATCCCCAGGCCAGCTCTGCAATAATAAGACAAGAGACGTGCCATGCCGCGCCCAGCTTGTCTCCTTGCGGCCCTCCAAACCTGCAACGAAGCAATTCACCCAAAATAACCTTTCCACGCGTGCTGAGCCGGTAAAATGGAGAGTTTGTATGCGGTGGAGATGCGCAGCGCACATTACTGGCCCCCTCGTGGGCGACGTTTCAACCTCTGACAGTAACAGGGGTGTTGCATTAACCGCCTTAGCGACCTTATTGGTTGGCGAGGTCCATCTGCGGCGAGCCTGTTGCGGTACTGGTACTGCAATCCCTTGATCTGTGCCTCGCGTGCGTGGGCTTGTGCGAAGGCGAACACTTCGTTGACATGTCGCGACAAATGAAGGGTTGTGGACCTGTGGCCGAGTGACGTGCGCACTCAAAAGGGATGGCGTCGCTCGTGTTGAGACCTCGCTAACCTTGATAGGCAACTCCCACTGCCGACATACCCATCCTTTTACAAAAATCACCATAGCGCTGTTCTTGGTACCGTGTACAGTCGCAACAGTCTCTAAGCGCAAAGTCAAACTAGCTCAGATAATTTTTGATGCCATCAAGAAACGTTACCGGATCTCACGGCACGCTAAAAACAACGCGACGACAAAGGGGGCATTGGATTCAATGCAAACGAGTCCATGACTTTAAAGACGTTAGAATATGTGTAGGAAATAGTAAAGAAAGGTTGAGAAGCGCCTTACGACATGACGACACTCTAGCAGTAACAGCACCAGTGATGATTGCTTTACATACCATAGGTACAGAGTACACTCCCTAACATAATGCTCTGGACGAAGTCATCTCAACTTCTTCATATTAGATAATGTTTTCGCAAAACCGAAAAGGGACGACTGGCGAGAAAGTAAAAGTTTCCACTGCCACCAGGACCGGGAAGCCACTTGCTACTCCAGTTCTTCTGTGGAGGGCACTAAGCTTTGGAAGGACCATCTTTCTTACTCATATAACTCCAAAAGCCTCGCCGGTATACCTACTCTTTATCGCGGAACGCGGTTTGTGAACGAGTGCGAATAGGTAAATGTATCCATTGAGCTCGTTGGGAACCAGGTCCGGCAACCTCTCTTCATGAGGCTTCGCTTATGCAAGAATAAAAGAAATACGGATTTACTCTCTTAGAGGATCCTAAGCCCAGAGCTCACTAGTCAGGCCGCATACTCGGGCATTCCAATAGGATACTCTCCAACACTGGTCCAGTACTCAATTTGATATCAGGATGAGAAGTGAGGTATCCAATAATGTACGTATCTTAAATGATTTAGCTGTGTCTAATATTATGGAAATAGTCTGTAGTATTTACTTCGGCTCTTCGATTACTCGCGCCATTTACGAGTAGTGCTAAACTGTTGCAGAAGTATGAATGGGTTGAAAGAAGACGAGGCATGTGCCTCGATAACGAAATATACAAGCTACGACCCTAACGGTAAAATCAACCTTAACCGTTTGCTTTGCGGTCGGCGCTTCTAGCACCTTCCCCAGTGATCAACTGTTTAATTATTCGCACCCACCGCGCCCAACCTGCACTCGAAAATTTATGGTATTTCGAGGACCGCGTATCTTTCATGCCGACCGCGACACCATGAAGCTTTTACTCGTCCTTTGCCATGCTCTGGCGCTGTTCTCCTTTGCCATCGCGTGCACCTTCGACATCCAAGCAACTCCTGGAATCAACGTGACAGCCCCCAAAGATGTCTCAATTCGGGCCCACCCTCGCCAATTCAATGCTCCCTCAAAGAAGCTCCGAACCCGCACCCTATTCACGGAGAACTACATCTGGCCCGAGAGCTCCCATGCCGTCAAGGACGGGCTAGAACTAAACGAGATCCCATACTGCTTCGCCAACGCAGAAGCAGAGCGCGTCCTGGAGGCCAGCTTCAGGGTAGCCATCACACAATGGTACGGCGCGCTCGGACACCCCGCAGGACCCTCCAAAGAAGCCGGATATGCGGTTGTGTTTACGAGGCTGCGCGACTACTGCTACAAGACTGACTACCAGAATATCCTTAACCCCGGCACCTGGAACATTCCTGGACGCGAGGACGCTCTAGCACTCCATGCAGGGAATGGCTTTTCGGCTACCGTGGGGTATGTACATGGAGAGGACGCGCAGCCTCCTCACGAGCCTGGTCGGCATAAGATGGTGTTGCAACCTTTGCCTCAGCCAGCGTATCCGATGCTACAGAGCTACATACATGAGATAGGGCATGGTAAGCACTTGACTTTCAAGGAGCATTGGAAAACACAACTAACTGATTCAACAGTGCTGGGCTTCGGCCACGCGCACCAACACCCCGACCCTAGTAAATACCTCAAGTTCCGCTGCCAAAACACAAAAAACTACGAGCAATCCATCACAGAAGCGCTCAAGTACCCACAGCTCAAACATCTATCCCGCTCACAGATCGCACAGATGCTGTGCTCTAAGGAGGGCCTGGCTTGGGCAAAGGTGGTCGACGGCTGGTATCCTCAATACGTGACCGATCCGGAAGACTTTGACGTAGATGGGCCGTATGATCCTGATTCCGTCATGCATTACTTCTTGGCGTATAGTGAGGTCTATCCTAGTGGTCAGTTCGATCCTTCGAAAGCTGATATCTCTCGGATTACTTCAGATGGACGGGAGGAACAGGTTCCCATCAATTGGACACCTAGCGCGCAGGATATTAAGAGTCTTAAGTGGTGGTATCGCTGGGATAGGAACGCACCGCGAACACCTCATTAGCCTTGAGCTTGGAATTGGTCCACATGGATACTTCAGCTTCACATTCCGGAGGTCACTAGAGCAGGGTAAATCGGTATAAATGTAAGAGCCTTAGACGCAAACCAATAAGTGATTACATGTTCTAGAAAAATACAGCTGCCTTGATGTGGGTGTTGGCGCATCGACTCTACTCAAGTAAGTGCCAATAGCTCAATACCAGCAAGCCCATACAGCGCCGCCGCATTCGTCGTAATCCAATCCGCCTCATTCACCGGCGTCAAAACCTCACTCCCATTGTACCTCACCGTCGCCCATGGATCGTCCGGACTCAATTCATCCGCACTGTTATCGTTCAAGAACTCGTCCCACGCCCTGGCCGCAAGCGTCGCGTTATGCCGCCTATTCGCCACATACGCCGTCAGACGCGAGTGCCCCTGGCGAAGATTGAGCTTGCCAAAGTCCTTGCCATAACGCGCTGCCTGCTCCGCTTTCGGGGCGCCGTAGTAGTAACAGTAGTCGAGCCACGCGTTCACAAAGTCCTTCGGAATATCGGCGTAGTGCTCGAAAAGCTGGTCGAGGGTTTCGAGCACACCGAAGACGGAAGAGAGATGGGAGACTGTGATAGAGCCATTGTTGTTTGGATCCGTTGGAGGAGGCGCCCATGATCCGTCTTCGGAGTTGTACAAGGCTTCGCCGGTGACGAAGCCGAATTTCAGCTTTGGAAACGTCTTCGCCGTCTCCGCTAGCTTGTCGCGGGCTTCCTCCCAGCGTGGACCGCGGCGCTCCCATTCTATCAGCTGGGCAGCTGCCAGACCGGCCCAGTCAGTACCGAAGTTGAGGTAAAGAGCCGTAGGGTCAGGTGTGTATACAACGCTGGGATCGCGAACTTTGCGGCGAGCATCTACGAGAACCCAGGCCTGCTCGGCTTGGAAAGCCTCATGAAGAAGATCACCAGTCCTTTCGTCACCGCCGGAAGTATAGTAGAAAGTCTTGCGGTACACCGGCGTAGAGATACGGGCTTGTTTAGCAGAGTCACCCCAGTGTTGAACGCCGTGCCGCGTGCCCAAACCAGTGAAGTTGCCCAAGTGATATGAGTCGACTTCTCCGCCGTGACGGACCTGCGCTTCCGCAAGTCGGTACACATCCGCTCGTCCTGTCCGGAGAAACTGATTCCAGAAGAAGAGGTCCGGCGACAATTCGGAATTGTCCCAAGCATAACCACCAATGTCGTATTTCCATTGATGCCGATCAGTGTCGTAGCCATGCATGATATCGCCATGGTCCCAGAATCCGTACCAGCGGCGCTGCTCAATCTGATCTCTATAGAATTGGACGAGGAAGTCTAGGTGAGATTCGATAGTGGTTGCGTCAGTAGTGGAGTTGGACGCGCTCCCCGGGACATTCCAGTACGAGCCGAGCGCTTTGGTTTCCTGAATGTACCCAGGCTCTGCAACTAGCACTGGTGGCTCATTCGTGTACTCGGTCAGCGTAGATAGGGTGTCGGCAGCAGGCGTGCTGTCAAAAGCATAGATGTAGACCTCATTGGTTCGTGCGATCCCGTATGGGGTATTGTAGCCGTCCTCGTAATCTTCATAAGTGATTTCCAGAGCATCAAGCTGCTTCGCATATGTGTCTTCGCCCAAGCCATCATGGTAGGGTCGCAAGTCCATGGGCTCGGCAGAAGGACTGTACAGCCAGAGGGTAATCGAACCTTCATCTGTAGCCGCATTCGAAATGTCCAGACTTGTTGGATATTTCTTCCAGAAGTCTCGTTGTCCTACTGCCAATCCACCGACCGTAGCACCTCCGAGATACGCTAGCCCACCAGCTCGGGTTCCTCCTGGGATCTTCAGCCAGCTTTGACCTGCCTTGGTTCGTTTCGCGATGTTGAAACCATCGGCTGAGAGCTGCGTGAGACGATAATCGTTGAACGTAGGGACCCACTGAAGACGGCTGGTAACTCTGGTATCCCAGGTACTCTTGTCTGGTGTCTTGGTTCCATCGTACTGAGCCAAGCGTGCCTCCTGGCCGGGGTCTCGTCGGAGACCAGTGATACCCTGCACTGCCTCATGCAGAATGCCCCCGTCGGTACCAGCAATCCTCACGTGCCGATCGAACAGTTCTTCGTCCGCGAGCGGTACATCGAAGCGAATTCCAAGTCCTGATATGAAATCTGACTTTGAATCACCATCGTAAACGATGGTGTGTATAGTCCGGATGGCGTAAGAGTTTGCGTAGAGGTAGAAGCGAAGGGTGAAGGGGAGCCAGTCTTTGTGAGAACCGGCTTCGGCATGGTGGATGCCTTGTACGGTCACTAGGGCGCGGGCGGTACTGTCTTCAGATACAGTTGTGTTGTATATCTTGCTTTCGAAACTGAAGAAGTCGATGCCGCTAGCATCTCCCTCTTCGGCCACTCCAGACTGCGATCGGAGTATCAAGCGACCATTCTGGCCGACAGTTTTTCCGCTCGACGTCTTGATTGAAGATAATAGCGTGCTTCCAGATTTGGGGAAAGAAGCAGTGATTTTACCAGTGTTCACCACAATTTCGTCCGAGGATTCTGTGATTTGTATCGCCGATGAGTTGCTGGCTTGTCTTCTGAGGCGACCCGCGGTACCGTTACCAGGTCCTGAAGCGGTGATTGTGTATTCGTCGGCTGGTGCATCGGATCCAGCGATCGCATGTCCTGTCCACTTGATTGTACCATCCGGCCAGTACGCTGTTACCCAGGATTGGAGCTCTCCTGACGAAGCTGTGAAGGAGGTAGCATTTGCCAAATGCTGTCCACGAACCCAAGGAAGGCCGAATGTCGTGCCGGTGGTGATCTTTGGTGTGCCCTCAAGCCATTTGACCGTTACGGCGGTATTGGAGCTCTGTTGCGCAGTGGCGAGCTCGGCGAGACTCGCGAAAGCTAACGCTGTCTTCCACATCTTCGAATCCAACGATGTGTCGCGTCGCAAGATGAAGATGCCACGCGATGCATGTTATATGTGCCTGCATATGATCTCATTAAACTGTAGGCAGTTGTATTGTTCCGCCCACCGAACGGGCAGTCACGGATGTACTGCCTATGGTCGTTCGGGCCCTCGGGGCAGCCTGAACGGGCCTCGGCGGATGTCATCATCCACATCGCGAGACTTGTAAAGTAAATAGCTTCTGTCGGACTTGGTATGGTGCATTACGAAGTTGTGGGTAGCGATGGCGTGCATCGGCGCACCAGGATTGTTTTTCCGCCAACCCTGTCGGTGCGATGATCCACCGAGCTTCGCTTCATCGCATTGTACGATAGACTTCAGCACTGCATGTATTGCGCTTACATTGATGAGCGGTCATATGACAGATGATGTAACTAAGAAGGGTGAACCAGCTTTGCCCTCGATTGGTCCGTTTTCAGAATTTGCGCGATGCTTCGTTCCCGCTACCAGCGTTGCTGAGCCGAAGTTTGGCCTCAAGAACCATCGCATGGGAATATAACGTGTGAACCCGTTGTTGTCGTTGAGGAGGAGCAGAAGGAGAAGTAGAAGCAGTGGGGTGGGTGTACTGCAGGTCTAATTCAGGCAGAATGTGCGCAACATTGAACATAGACCCAAATACAACAATCCTTCTTAACCCAAAGGGTCATAATGGCGACAAATCAGCATATCAGAGACCTCAAATCGGATTGGATTGTCCCAGACGCGCCTCCGCTCTTTCTGGAAGTCCTCATCGTCTCTTCTACCCTGCACAATGCAACAAGCCCAGCCAAACTCTTCAGCGTAGAGGTCATAGAGCATTTGATTGCTCATATTGTGCCAGCCAGGCAAGCACAAGACCATGCTCTCTTCCTGTTGGACAATCTCGAAGATGGATGGAGGGGTACAGCGATCACCACACGATATCGATATACTATCCCTTGGGTCGTTTGGCTCCTGGAGATGGAACCTCCGGCAAAATCGCGAGAATATGGGTACGGACTGACCGCTTGGGTCAGCTTGGGCGTGACGGTGGCGCAGGACAGCGACACGGCTCGCCATCTGAATGTCCTGACATAGTCGCTTAAGGAGATATTTGTTCTTCGCCTCAGGATCGTTCTGCATATCGTGCAGTTGCGCAAAATCTTGCTCAGCGCTTTGCAACATCGCTTCCCTGTGATTCCTCAGCAGCATCTCTTCCCTGAACAACGCGTCTAGGGTCCGGCGCCAATTGAATCGCATCGTAAGTCCCTCATTGCTCACCTCCAATCCTGTTGGTTCCAAATCATCAACTATGTATCCACCTCTTAACCCTCTCTTCAAGAACCCCTCCCCAAAGCGCAGGAACACTGCCGGTCCACTAGGATATTCCCACTTCTCCTGCAGAAGGTGATTCATGCTGTTAGAGGGGTCTAGAATGTGTCTGTACGTAGCGATGCCTTCGCTCAACAGCGCATCTGTACTATCCAACGTGTACTCCCACGAGAACCAGATGCCGCTGAATGCTGAGATGATGAGCTTCGGCAGCCAGAAGTTCTCGAAGTGCTTTTCAATGCACTGTCTTTGAAACGAGGAGAGGTTGCGAAGTTGGTTCCATTGGTATGCGGGGTCGTCATTGTAGGAGTCGACGAGGGCGGTGAGGATCTCTTCTACCAGCTCTGCGGGAAGCGTGGGCATTTTCATTGCTCGGCCCTTGTATCATGTCAAAAGTAAACCTTGCAATATTTGTAATGGAGGCTGCGTCGAAAGGATGGTTGATATGATGCGAGAATGTTAGGCAGCCGCCTGGGCGCTAGCCGAATACACTAACCTGTTTCGATATAATCCCCCCACCTCACCCTCATTCTCATCCAGTGTCTTCCCCGGGCCCGTCGTCTTTCTGCTCTCACATAATTTCACTGCACTCCCCAAATGACTCCATATTGAGCCCTACCGCACAGCACTGAGCAGCACATCTACCTACTCAACACCCCGTCCGCTCAGAACGAGGTTGAGCATTTTACCACTTGGCACCAGCTACTTGCGAAATGGTCGTCGCACCACACCAGCTAATTTATCAGAGAGTCATGATATCAATATCTTAATGATAACTTACCATGAGCTTCACAGGGACGACGTTACAAGGTCAGCTAGGAAGCAATTCACCAGCGCTCCTAAGAAGCATTCCTCCAAAGCACAACATTACATCCATCAACAACAAGATACTCATAAATAACAGCGTTAATATTTACAAGAAAACCAGCCCTCTAATACCTCGTCACACTCGGCGTCCCCGTCGGCGGCAACGGGACAAAAGCCTCCGTATGCGTCGAATTCGCCGTGCCATTCGTCGCATACCCCGCCGTCACCACCTCACTCCCATCCGGTATCACCAAATGCCTCAGCACCCTCTTAAATATCTCCAAACTCGCTTCCGGCTGATAATACGGCACCTCATGACCCGCCTCATAAATCCTCGTAAACGAGAAATTCCCATACTCGCGGGTCTCTCCATATTCGGTACCGTTAACAAGGAAGGGCGTATACCCTGCAGAGCGAAAGGAGGAGGTGTGCGTGTAGTTGACAGCGAGGGAGATGGCTTCCCCGCCGAACCAGTTGCAAATGTAGTCTGCGTCGCCGTAGATAAGTGCCACGCGTACGCCGTACGCCAAGATCTCTTCCAAGTCGTCGATGAGCGGGTACACAAAGTCGCCCGTGGTCTGGAACCCGTAGCTCACGTTCGGCGCACTACTACTCGTATAGTTGATATTCACGCCCAGCGCCTCCTGCGTGCTCGCAAGGTTCAAAAAATCCATGAAGTAGTCCGGCGGCGTGGGGTCGTTGTACGGATGCCTGATATCGTACACGCCACGGCCGCCGTACGAGTAGTACGGCTCTTCGACCATAGCGCGACACACGTTGGTCGCCTGCGCACAGTAGAAATACGTGTCGGATGCGGTGCGGTCTTCCGCGAGGAGCGACTTGCAATTTTGGACTTGGTCGCGGCAGCCGTCGGGGACGTAGTAGGCGGTCTTCATGAAGGTGTAGATGGTGTCATTCACAGACTTTATGCCGTAGGTGTTGTTGACGGCGAATTCGGGGTAGTACGGTGCTTGGATCTCTTCGTCGATGATGCCGTTGATTATGCCGAGCGTGTCCATTTGCAGCGGGACGCCGGCGACGGACCCGTTTTTGATGGCTTGGTTTTGCTTGTAGAAGTAGTTGTAGAAGCCTGGGCCGTAGTGGCCACCGTAGGATTCGGTCCAGAGGTTGAAGGTGAAGTTTTGGATGTCGGGGTCTAGTTGCGGCGAAAGATCTAGGAAGGCCTGGAGGATGTGCCATGCGCCGACTGCAGCGGCTTCGGTCGTATTCGCCTTGTCAGGATCCACCAGCGAGTAGCGGCCTTCATCGTCTGTGATGGTCTCCTCGTAGGAGAAACCTACACCAACGGGCTGGGACAGGTAAAGCATATTTGACTCCTCGTTCCAAGAGTAGGGGTTGAGCTGGGTCTTCAAGTCCTCTGTGACGTTGCAAGGTCCATGTTCTAAATCACATCAGCGCTTCGATCCGTACATTCCCCATTCTCGCAGGGAAGACTTACCTTGAAGCAGTCCAATCAAAGAATCACTCCCCGGCCCTCCATTAAGCCACAGCGTCAACGGCTTCTCACTAGGATTCGTCCTCGCCTCAAAGAACCAAAAGAACATATTCGTCTTCTCGTTCAAACTGATATAACCCGCATAGTCGTCCACACCTGGTGTGGTCTCGCAGATTCCACCATCCTAAAAAAAAACCCAGTCAGCAACTTTCCACAATAGACTCTAATAAAAAAGCATATAGACTGACCTTACCCGGCTGCTTAAACCGAATACTCGCGCCCTGCGGCGACGTGATCGTCCTCACACCGGTCGGATCCACCGGAATCCCCCTCTCCTCAAGCGTAGGCTTGCGCGCCGCTGCCCAGCCTGCGCACAACCCCAACGCCAACGTCGCCACCATAGGTACATTCAATACCTTTCCCATCGTATACAGTTGTCAGGCGGAATACGATGAAAGCGCTTTCCAACACCCCAGGGAACCGCGCCGGTTTTATACTCAAACCGGCTGTCTAAGACACCAAGCGACAGCTAAGACTCATTACGTCTCCTCCTCGCCCCATCTACGCCAAACGAAAAAAATGCCGTCCGTCCTCCCTGCCCTCCATACATTAGTGCCGTCATTCTCTCCCATGTGTTGGGATTAAACCCGAGCCCAAATAGGCATCCCCATCGCTATCCCGTGTCGTAATTGGTGATTAATGGGACCTCTATCACTGCCCACGCGTAGCCGTGTAAATCGCAGGGATAGGTCCGCGGTACTCGGGGGCTTGGGGGAAATGCTGCAGGACCCGTCCGCGGTATTCCGTCCACGCGGGTATTGAAAAACTACACGTCCAGCGTTTACAATCGCGTTTCGCGCTCAGAAACATCAACTGCCGATACTCTTGTCTTTATCTAGACATCCAACACAGTAACGGGAGAGCAGCGACCAGCGGGACAACGGTTCTGCGCGGCGCGGTACGTCTTAGCGTTGGGTTCTATAAATCTATCCCAGATAGGAAGGTGCATGGGTGCTTGTCGTGGACAAGGCAACTGCGCCGCAGCTTATCAATCCTGCCGCAAAAGCTTAGCTGCTGTTCGACGACGTCATTGACATGCATTCGCTAGGCCATCATGGTGTTCATGTACCGTTAGCTTATGGACGTATCAATTGCAGTGTGCTCACAACTGCTCCGGTACGTCTCCTATAGTCTAGTGATTCTATGCCGATGTGTCTACTCGCGCAGTTCTCCTAGATTCACTGTCGTAGGGCACTTAACACCCAATCTATCAAGTACTCCAGAATGTATCCAAGTAATCCAAACCTTACCTACGTCAATGTATGTAATGAACAAGAGAGAGACAGCTATAGAACGTCGAGCCAATTCCACGGCCTTTTAACCGTCTTTCCCTTTTAACCCATCTTCCTTCTACACTTTGATGACCGCTAACCCCAGCACCACTACCACCTTGAAACTTCCTAACCCGAGCGCTGGACACCACACCAACATTCAACTTGCCCGGCATCCTGTCCACCTACTATCGAAAAAAAAAAGAAGTAAAAAAAAAACCAGATGCAGGACTCGAACAGTCCACTTTGCACCTCTTAAAGTTTTGAGCAGCCCGTATGTTCACGCTATATGCGATCACCGCCACAAGTTGCTCGACGGGAATTTTGAAATTAAAAATATATATACTACACTGCATATATAGACACTAGAGTCAATACGCGCACTTCACGCGCGATACTTCGTCCTCACATAGCTCTCCAACACAGCCGTACGATGTACTTCCAAGGTACACCACGCGCGACAACTCCTCCTTATATAGCGGGTGGCACTGACAGAGCCGTACGAGCTGTTCCAAAGTACACCACGCGCGACATAATTTTGGTCCACAGATATATTGATACCACGAGACAACTCGATTTACCATACTTATAGCTGTATAATTCCATAGCCTAAGGCTAGATAAACCGCACAACCCATACGCCGCGCACAACTAATTCACCCACTCTCAGCATTCCACAGACTTACGCTCCCTACATACCACCAACTTCACCTCCAGTACCCACAACACCGCAAAGCTCCAGAAGCACTCACGCACACATTCTAAAAATCACAGTGTCTCCCAGGGAGGTAACACACCGCGTACATGCTATTCTCGCACACGTATACAGAACGCCAACCAAGCCGATGCTACATTCAGACGCGTACACTTTTACAACTAATCTACACCCCTCTGCATCTTTACCCCGCCACCTTTGCGAAAAAAAAAGCACTTTTGTATCTAACTCCCCCATGGATCTCCCATCCCTCTCAGCGCCAGCAATGCATCCCAACCCCAAACCCTAACACCATTTTAAAGCCGCGATAATACAAGGGTATATCTCCACACCACCCATCCCACTCCGCCTTTTCATCTCTCTCACAGCCCCACATCCTGCGAACTACTCGTAACACTACTCCTCGCCCCCGCTTCACTTAAATACGTAACCGCACTCCCCCTCTTAAACCCCCCGCCCAGCCCATTCTCTCTCGACGGCGGACTGCTCAACCCCTGGAGTCCCAACCCCCCATTCGGGCTCGAAGGGACCCCGCCCCCGGCCCCGCCAACATGTGCTTCGCCCGCCCCATATCGATCGCGCAACCGCTGAATCTCGCGCAACCGATTGCGCCACGAGGACACGGACTCCCCGCCATCTTTAATAAACCACACGCTTGAGAAAACGCACGCGTTGATAGCGATCAGGCGACAGTACGCCGCGAGGTGTTTCCCAGCGAGGATCTTTGTTTCAGCGGCGGGCGAGATATCCGGGAAGCCCGGCTTCGACATGACCTGGACCTTGTAGTATCTATCTTTACCATCGGGGTCGGCATCGAGGCGGCGGTCTACGAAGGAGGCGCGCGACTCTGGCTCGATAACAATGTGCACGTAATTAAACGCGGAGGGGAAAGTGTCGAAGTTGTAGGGAAGGCCTGAGTCGTTGTAGATGATGTTTACAAAGTCGTTGCCGATGTGGCGCTTTTTGTTCGGGTACGTCATGTCGTCGTTGCGGTTCGTGGGCATCATGGTAGTAATGTGGAAGACGAGCTCGATGCACCGGTCTCGCCAGCAATAAGTGAATTCGCCGTCTTGGTCGTTTCGCGTGTCGAGGCCGCCCGTGTTGAATTTGGCGCCCTTGAGGCGGCACAGGGTCCCTAGGTCGCTGAGGAAAGACGTGTAGGCTGGTGGTCCGATGTCGTTCATCAAAATCTCGCGCTCGTCTGTTTGGCCGTCGCCGATGTATACTACACCGACCTTATAGCTATCGATGGCGGATATCCGGTCGAAAGTCGCGATTGCGCGACGGATCATGTCATCATCAGGGAGTGCAATAGGCGGATCGTAAGAAGAGTTCAAAGAGGCGTAAAAGGTCTGAAAAATGTCCTCGGGAAGGATGCCAACATACGAAGAGCTGTGGAACGCTTCCGCGGCGAGGCCGAAAGTGAGAGGAACTTGGTGCGGTGGAGGTGGAGCAAGCAGTGGGCGTACAGAAAGGCAGCGAGTGGCACACTGTAATTGTTACTTCATGTGCAAGATGTTGCGGGGGAAGCACTTACAGGTCGTCTATGGATGATCTGAGAAACGCCCGTTCTTGCAGCCGTCTCTATAGTCACCAAACTATGCCCGACGATCCACGACTTTTTCCAGACCTCGCCATCACCTGGCTTGGCGAAATGCTCATCTGCTATGGTTTCATCGCGATCTGAATAGCCCACCAAGTTCATCATGTCCAGAATGACCTGACCTTGCTCTTCTAAATCTGTCTGACGCCCCATGCTGTCCGTGAATCGTAGGCTACGTGCAATCCAGGGCATCAGCTTTGGCCGGTCCTCCATTTTCAAGCCCATGAACCAGAACGCAATGACATGGTAGGCGAGTGAGTACAAGTATTGGGGTAGATCATCCTCTACGGGGTTCGTCTGCTTTGCGCCAGGGTCTAGAGATGCTGTAAGCTCCCTAGAGGGCCCGCTGTGACGCAGTGAACGGTGGCCACTATGCAACGCGGTCGAGGCAGCACGTTCGCGTTGATCTCGGATGTGTTGTAGATATCGGAAGCTGACCCCGAAAAGCATTTTGAACTCGTCCTCTCTGAAGTTCTTGTAGAGCTCGGGCATGCGCGCCAGCGACGTGAGGAAATCCAAGATGTGTATAGCCGTCGCAGGCTTCGTGACGATTTGAGACATTTTTTGCACAACCGTGTCCAAAGACTTGCTGACAGAAAGCGGTAGCTCTAAGCAACAGACAGACAAAGCATGAATGCACCATTTCGATGTTCTGTCCCAATTGCCGATTCCGTGGATGAAGGCCTTGACCAGATCGTCTTCCTCGCTCTTCTCGAAATAGTCGTGGTAACTTATCAAGACTGTGAGGATGTGGAATAAACACACAGCGACGTCCGCTTTCTTCAGGAGCGTATGCGGCGGAGGCTCTTGAAAAGATGAGTTGCGAATCTGTTCACATATGACGTTACGAAGCATTTTCAGTTGCGGTATACAGCTGCGTACGAGCGATTGGTTGGACAGCTGAGGCCCCAAGTGCACAATAACATAGCTGTAGATCTCCCAATCTGGCGACTTCTGCAGCAAAGAAATGGCGAGCTCAAGCCACAAAGTGATCTCCATATCAAGTATGTCGTCGTCGAGTGGATAGAATTCAGGATTGATATGAGAGAAGACGGCTCGGCTTACGTCAGGTGAGGGTTCCTCCGGAAGACCTTTTGGACCTGGGTACATCCAGAGGGGCGGAACTGGTTTCGACACACGCCCGGCAGTGTAGGAATGCCGAGAAATCGGCTTATTGTTCGATGGGAGCGGGCTCCCCGAGATCTTCCGCTGATCGCGGAGTGGTGATTGCTCTTCGTGGCGAGTCTGATCAGACGTGTGCTCGTTCGCAGAGATAGCGGCCGATTCCTTCGTCCTGCAAAGAATAGCTGCCAGACTTCTTCCCTCTGCAGACGAAATGACGAAAAGGGCGTGAGTAGAGTCTGCACGAAGACGGAAGAGCAGGCGCAGAACGGTAAGACGAGCGTCGCTCTCATATCCATCGGTACCCGCGATGTGGCGCAGCGTTTCGTATAAAAGACGCGTCTTACGAGCAGAGTGCTTTACGCTTCGAATGAACAGCCGCACGTAGCCCGTAGCGATGACGTTACAGGGAGAGCCCAAAGTTCTGTCGCTCTCCAGCAAGGAGGACACAGACAAAGCATGCGCTATACTGTCCGCAGAATTACGGGACGCGGCAGCCCTTTGCATGCGTCTCTTTAGCAACTCGATGGTATCCGCAAAACTGTTGTATGACGCTCGATCGGCGACATGTACGGCGAAGTCGACCAGTTCGTGCAGAACAGACACGTCCTCCTCCTCATCGATATTGTTCAGCAAGAGGGCTCCACACTGGAGGACCAAATCGGCTGGACACAGTACCTCAACGGTGTCGTAGGTCTCCCGTATTGCTTGGATGGCCATGATGCGGAGTGACCGCGGCCTGCTGGTATCCTTGATGATTCCCGACACCACTCCACGGCATGCTTCAAGCCACTTTCCATTCGAAGGGTGTAGATACCGTTCGTCGACGTAATACTTAATCACGTTCTCGGTAGTGCTGTCGCTGAGACGATGTGCAAGGCGCATGAAGAGGTCCATGACAGCCTCTTTCTGCACAAAATCAAGATCTCCACTCAGCGTGTCCAGCTTGCTCAGTACCTTGAAAACCTTGTCTTCAGAGTGACGCGACATGATTTCCGTCCGCGGTGCAGGGGTAGAGATGTCAAGGTTTGAGATGACATCGCCTGCCTCATCACCGTTGGACGCGACCGACCCAGCCCCATTTGCTGCAGGAAGGCGAGAGATGGAACCGTTCCTAGAGGTCGTTTCTTCCTCTAAAGCCTTGTGCGACTGCGCTCTGAGACGTTCGTCCGCTCGCTCCGCGCAAGTGAAGATGATGTCTAATAGCTCCGTCCAATCCACCTCGGACAACAGCAGCTCTTTTAGAGGAGGATCCGATAATATAGCGTCGATGAGGCCCATGACGAGCTCCTCTTGAGTTTTGTGAGGATTTTGAATCGAAGCTTTCAAGGCCGGAAACAGCAACGACATGGCCACAATAGGCAGCCCGTTGCCTCCGTTTTCTAGTAAAATCTGCTGCAGCACTTCTATGGTCCCTCGGTAGGCGCTGGAGTCGCGACCTTTGCGGATGGGGCCATCGTTGAGGGTGCGCAAAAGCGCATTTATGGCGAATTGTCCCATGTGCGACTTGAACAGATTGCTCAACGTGTTCCAGGTCTGCTGTTGAAGGTTGCCAAGGTGATGGTTGATAGCGCACAAGATCTCCAGACAGGGGCGTAGGGAACGGTTGGGTATGTGCACGTAGGTGATGATGGTGTCGAACAGTTTGATGGCATTCTCGATGTCCGGCAGCTGATTGGTCTCTTGACATATTTTTACAGCCTTGGCCAGCAAATGTTCCAGGTCATCATCGCTGAAGACCTTGGAGTTGAACTTGCAGACGTCGACGGTGTATTGGAACAGCTGTGCCAGATTCTCCACCTCTTGAATAGGTTCCACCCTCCTTTTGCCACCACTCACTTGACGCGACGCCTTTCGCGCCTCTACATTTTGCTTGTAGCAGGTGTCGAACGAAGACAGGATGAAATGGGCCAGCGAAGACTCACACGCTTCGACGTGGCGACCACCCTTGGTGAGAGCGGCAATGTTGTCGAGGCGCTTGTCGAAGCTACGGTCGTTCTTGCGCAAGGCGGCGGCGTCGAAGAGGACATTTCGTTCGAGAGCATTGAGCTTGGGCAGGCCGACGCAATACCTGAGCAGTCTGTATCCAGCATCGGCCACGTTGTCAGGCTGCTCGGGGAGAAGCATGTCGCTTGCGCGGGACCACAGGTCGAGCACATTCTCGATGACATAGTCCTCCATGATCTTGCAGATCTTGTCCACGGCTACTGCTCGCTCCGCAAATGAGCGGCTGCTGTCCAGTTGCTCCACCAAGCCCTCCAGCTCGGGCGGCCCGCCCAGCACTGGCCGCACATGCTTGGGCACGATGCGCTCACTGATCCGCTTGAGGGAGCCGTCGGCGGAGGAGCCCGTTGGGCTGGCGAGGGTTTCAGCAATGGAAGACGAGCGGGCCGGGGTGTAGGTGGTCGACGAGGTAGAGGGCGGCGGCGTTGGGCTTTTTAGACGGCCTCCCGTCAAAGAACGAAAGGCGCCAAACAGGGCGGAGGAGGAAGACCGACGGTCGGGCGTGCGCGGGACATGGTCGGCTGGCGGAGGCATAGAGCTTGCAGCGTCTCGAGCGGGCCAGCGGGCAGCTTTCGGGGGCGACTGTGCGGACGTGACTTGTGCAATCCGGAGTCAATCATCGAAGCGGGTCTCTCTTGCTGCGGCGGCGGCGGCGATAAGGCGGGGCTACAGGCCCATGGGCAGCGGCGGAGGGAGAAAACGGGCGGTAGTTCGGTGCGAGCGCGCGGAGAATTACTCATGGTGGGCGCTCATCTTCACCTGGGTGCGAAGGAAGGCCAAAGAGTTGAATCGAGGAGCAAGCGCGACTTGGGGTCATACGGCAGCCGCGAGATGGCGTCGAAAATCACGAAATCCGGGGAAGCGCACGCACCGCATTGCGCCAACAGCTCCCGTTGCTTGCTGCAGGCCCGCCCAGGCAACCAACGTAAAAGGCAAAACACAGAAATTATCACCGCCCGCGCAGACACCGCCCTCGCAGACACCGCCCTACACCCACCACCACCCTTCCCGCAAACGCACGTGTTTGGCCTCTGTCCACCATGGCCACCAACATCGCAGCCTTGGCTCAGCTGCTGGAGGCCAGTTTGGACCCGCGTCAGAGCAAGCAAGGTAAGTGTTGATGCCCCGCTACAAGCACGGCAGGTGCGCTCGCTTCACAGGTGGACGTCAGGCTGTGATACTACCAGGCTACCTAATAGATAGGAGGGCGGGCAGTACGCAGTGCTTTATGTCCGCGCCCAACAGGACTGTCGATAAAGTACGCCTCTCGGTTGCGCCTCCCGGTGTCGCACACGCTAGCATCTCCACGAGAGGCAGGCGCACCTGCTTTGCGACGCAACACTACTTTCTGTAAATATTTGCTGACTGTACCAGCCGAGGAGTCCATCGCCCAAGAACAGACCAAGCCCGGCTTCTCCCTGAGCCTCCTCCAGATCGTCGCCAGCGACACCTTTCCGTCGACCGTCCGGCTTGCGAGCGCACTGTACTTCAAAAACCACATAAAACGGCACTGGGTCAACGAGGATGGCGTCCACTTGCTTCCTGAGAACGAGGTCAACGCCATCAAGAGCGAGCTGATAGGCCTCATGGTCAGTGTACCGCCGAACCTACAGGCCCAGCTCGGCGAGGCCATCAGCGCGATTGCAGACAGCGATTTCTGGGAACAGTGGAAGACGCTCGTGGGTGACCTGGTCTCTCGGTTGACCCCAAATAATACGACGGTGAACATCGGTGTCCTGCGCGTCGCACACTCCATCTTCAAGCGGTGGCGGCCGCTCTTCCGCTCCGACGGCCTCTTCACCGAAATCAACCACGTCCTATCCCAGTTCAGCGAGCCGTTTTTGCAGCAGTTCCAATACGTCGATGCCCTCATCAGCAACTCACAAAATGACGTCGAAGCACTGAAGAGCGCATTCACCGAGCTTGAGCTGATTGTCAAGCTCTTCTACGACCTCTCGTGCCAGGACTTGCCCCCAGTCTTCGAGGAAAACCTCGCCGCCATCTGCTCGCTCCTGCACAAGTACCTCATCTACGACAATCCCGCATTGCATACCGACAACGACGAGGAATCTGGCCTTTTGGAGTACACGAGGGCTGGCATATTCGAAGTCTTGATGCTGTATGTGCAGTCATACGAGGACGTCTTTGGCGCACACCTGAACCAATTCGTCGGTTCGACTTGGCAGTTCCTCACGACGGTGGGCTTGGAGACCAAGTACGACATTCTGGTCAGCAAAGCACTGCAGTTCCTCACGAGCGTTGCATCAACACATCATGCCGAGGCCTTCAATAACCAGGATGTTCTGGTCCAGATCATGGAAAAGATCATCCTCTCCAACCTGACCTTGCGCGATTCTGACGTTGAGCTCTTCGAAGACGAGCCCATTGAGTTCATTAGGAGGGACCTTGAGGGATCAGACAGCGACACCAGGCGGCGCGCGGCCACCAATTTCTTGCGCACTCTGTTGGAGCGCTACCAGGATCTCGTCACAACCACAGCCCAGAAGTACATTGATGTATTCCTCCAGGAGTATGCCAAGAAACCACAGGAGAATTGGAAGCACAAGGATACCGCCGTCTACCTCTTCTCGGCCATCGCCGCGGTTGGTACGGTAACTGCAGCAAAGGGTGTGATTAAGGTGAACCCAAAAGTCGACATTTTGGCCTTCTTCCAAAATCACATCGCGTCTGACTTGCAAAGTGACACCGCGAATGTCATTCTGAAGGTGGATGCTGTCAAGTTTCTGTACAGCTTCCGCAACCAGCTTTCACCGGACCTTTGGCGTGCTGCTTTCCCACTACTCGTTAACCACCTCGCAAATCCAAACTACGTGGTGCACACTTATGCCGCCATCGCTGTAGAGCGCGCCCTCTACTTGACAGATGAGAACACCAAGGCGTCAGTCATCCCGAAGGATCAAGTCGTTGGGTCGTCTAAGGAGCTACTCAGCCATCTGTTCCAGCTCATCACCAAAGATTCCGCCCCCGAGAAGATACAAGAGAACGAGTTTCTCATGAAGTGTGTGATGCGTGTTCTCATCTTCATCCGCGATGGTGTACTTTCCATTGATGAGATGGTGCTTACTTTCTTTGTCACCATCCTCAGGCTCATACGGCACAACCCTAGCAACCCCCGATTCCAATATTTCCTGTTTGAAGCACTCGGTGCCTTGATCCGCTTTGCTGCTCCCATGCACAGTCAAATGTTCGAGGAGAAGCTCGCAGATCCCTTCCAGGCCATTTTGGCGGACAATGTGGAGGAATTTGCACCTTACGTGTTCCAACTCTTTGCCGCACTGTTGGAAGCAAATCCCTCCGGCGCACTCACTAGCTACTACCAGAACCTTTTGGGAGTCATCATCACGCCTGGGGTTTGGGAGTCACGGGGCAATATTCCAGCCTTGGTTCGCTTACTCACTGCCATCATAGCGCGAGATGCGCAGAACGTCGTCGCCAGGAACCAGTTGGAGCCGATACTAGGCATCTACCACAAGCTGGTTGTTTCCAAGCTCAACGAGACATACGCTTTTGAATTGATCCAAGCCGTCGTCACCGCTGTACCTCTTTCCGCACTCCAACAGTACTTCCCTACCATAATATCCCTTATGATCACACGGCTTGGGGACGAGAAGACGGCGACAGAGAATTTTCGGCAACGTTTCGTCGCCTTCTACCACTTCATCTCCTCCCGAGATGGCATGGGTGCCGACTATTTCGTCGCTGTCTGCGATCAAGTCCAGCACGAGTAAGTCATAATAATATGAGCATGCAACAGTAGAGTCTTTACTAACATTCGATAGTGTTTTCAAGGGCCTGTATCTTACCATCATCCTTCCTAATACGCAAAATTTGGCCCGCCCGATCGATCGCAAGACCGCTGTCGTCTCTTTCACCAAGACACTCACCGACTCGCAAGCCTTCGTCGACCGGTATCCCAAGGGCTGGAATCTCACCACTCAGAAACTCATCGAGATGTTGGTCAACCCCCCAACCGTGAACAGGAACGATGACTTCATTGCGGACGCGGATGTCGACGAGGTGGGCTTTGGCGTCGGTTTCACGCAGCTCAACACATGCAAAAAGACGGTCAAGGACCCGTTCCCGGAGATCGCGGACGTTAGGCAGTGGGTTGGGCAGTACCTGAAGGACGCGAACACGAGGCACAACGGCAAGATTGCGACCTTTGTCAACGAGCGACTGGCGCCGGGTACGAGGGAGGCGTTCCAATTGTACTTTTAAGATTGAGTGTTCAGGATTGGGCGGTGGTGATGTTTGGAAGAAATAGGGAGGCGGAGAGGCCGAGTACGATTATATGACATGATACCAGCTGCGCACCGGTACGACTTGAGGTATGGGTGAGTGAAGGTAGGCTAGCATCTTTGTGTATACTGCGTCCCTCCCCAGGCGCAATGAGAAATAATATACATTCCCCCCACACGCGCGGACTTTGAAATTCACAACATGGGTTGCGTGATGTGTTCTTCACTTCCAAGTTCTCAACATGCACAAACCGCTTTAACGACGTGTCGTTAATAAACGTAGGGTTAGGGGTTAAATAATAACTTGGGTGAGGAGTATCTTGCAAGGTTTGAAAGCATACTAATGCCAGGGCCGTATTGCCCTCATCGATAGGACTGTTTTCTGCCGCTTGCCACCACTCACCGCCTACTGGCACGGACTCCGGCCTTTCTGACGTACCTCGCCATCCCCAAACGCAAACATGATCCTCTGTCCGCTTCTTCCGAACTGGCCTCTCTTTTGATCCATACTCGCAACTGCCCGCTTTGCGCGCTGGAACTCTCATTCGGCATGATGAAACGCGACAATTGATTTCCACCTTCCTTTCCTTGTAGCTAAACCTTCCTCTTCGTTGACCATGACGCGCCGAGCAACGCTTTCGACCATCGCTCTCGGTATTGCATGCAGCCCCATCTTGTGCTGCTGGATTACTTTCGCTTCATGCTGCTGCCCACGGCGCTTACGTTCACATGGTGGATCCGAAGATAAACGCCGCTTTGAGAAACGTCAAGCCATGGCACCGCGTCCGCTCCCCGTACGCCCTCCAGAGCGCGCTGTCACGATACGGAATCGCTCCGAAAACGACGCGAGTGAACTGGAGTCGAAAGAGCTTCGCGGCATGGTTCTCGATCAGTCGGCGTCCAAGCTCATGCAGCTTCCTCTGGAGCTGCGTCAGTTGATATACCGTGCCGCCATTGGCGACAGCGTGATGCATATGGTGCTCAAGAAGCACAAGCTAGGCTACATTCGTTGCAAAGATCCCACTGCTACCGACTGCTCGCTTGAGTACAGTCGTTGTTTTTCTCGAAATACATGGTCAGCATTTGCCGAAATACCGGACGAGCCGCCTCCGACCGACGGCGATGTGCTCCCGTTACTACTAACCTGCCGGCAGATGTAAGCTCTGCACGTTCAGGTAGCCATGGCCTTCGGCTAATCTCGTTCCAGATATTCTGAAGCTGTAGATTTCGTCTATTCGACCAACACATTTGCCTTCGCCGACCTGGACTGTCTACGCTACTTCTCCTCCACCATCCTCCCGCACCGGTGGTCCCTCGTCCAAAAGCTCGACATTGAGTGGTGCGTTTCGTGGCCGATCTACGACTCGCTCGCCCAGACCGTGCTCATCTCACGACCTGCTCTGTACCCGCCACACGACGAGGCCACGTGGGAAGGCACCTGGCGTATAATATCAGAGATGAAGAACCTAAGGTCGTTGAGGGTCACCCTCATGTATTTTGACGTGTTTCGGGATTCGAGCTGCGAGGAGAGGCTTTTGGCACCGCTTCGGCAGGTGACACTACCGAATAAGTTCGATGTGCATCTGCGCTGGCCTGGGAAAGAAATTACGGATGGACCATTCCGGGCTTTTAGGCCGGCCACGCGCGAAGCAGATAATTCATCGGAAGAATGGGTATGACCAGGGCGAAAGTCGAATGATACAAATTGGTGCACGTTCACGGAAGGCTAGGAACCGCCTCGGCCACTTTTCTTGTTCGCTTTTCGGGCAAGACGCGTGCTCATTCAGACGCAACGAAAGCCAATGATACTACGTTTCATGCCATAGACGTTCCTTATTATCAACAAAGATATGTATAACCATGAAAGTTTCCATGGAAAGCAAGATTGGGCCCACAAGGCCTGCTTTTGCAGTGTATATCGGCCAGGATCTGTCCTTACGTGAGCTCGCTATGGAGCTTTCATCGCCAGGCCGGGATGTGGGCCCTCCTTCGGTCCATATTTCGCCCGCAACCCCTCCACCGCGATGGCCCCCAGCCTGTTCACCGAGCCAGCGCTCATGATCTCCAAAACACTGATTTCCAAACCTAGGCCCATCCTCCACCAATTCCGGATCTCGATGCTGACCAGAGAATCAACGCCTAGGTCGGAAAGTGTGAGATTGGTATCAATTGGTTCATCTGACTGGATCATGAACGAACGTATCCGCTTTCCAATTTCCTGTGTGAGGAAATCCACGTTCTCCTCGTCGTCTAATACTGTGGGTGTCGACGCCACAGAACGGAGGAAGTCCTGTAAGCTCTCACTCGCCGTACCGGAGCTGGTCTCCTTCTCCGGTTCGCGGTTGCGGTACAGTGCCATGCGCACGTCGTGTTTCCAGATAGCCCTATTGCTCGGATCCGATATCGACTTGGCGGATGCCAAGCCCGTGGTCAACTGCGCCATATTGCAATACCTTCCCTCCCTTGGCGGACCAGGCAATGACCGCTTGATCGCGGTCTCGATTGCACAGAGAAGATCGGTCTCTTTAAGGCCGTGCATGCTGTAGGCGCGGAGCTTGTCCAGCAAAGAGGCGTTTTGGCTCACGTAGCCGACGTCTTCCATCATGCCTACGTCTATCACAGATGCCGGGAGCCCGAGACCATGCCGGTATTGGACGAAAGAGTCGAGGAAGGTGTTGGCGGTGGCGTAGTTCGCTTGGCCCCATTGGCCTACGATGCCGGATAGAGAGCTGAAGAGGAGGAAGAAGTCTAGCTTGGTGTCCTGGAATGCTTCGTGCAAGTTCCACGTTCCGTGGACCTTTGGGGAGATCGATGTCTGCCATTCCTCGTGCGTCATCTGGAGGAAGTTCTGATCCTGTGCGGCCAATGTGTTAGAAATGAGGGTTATGATTAAGGGGAAGGTGGGGGGTGGCCTTACCCGCAACACCATGGAGAGCTGGATTACGCCAGCGATGGGCTTCTCAGCCATGGAAATTGCACGCCGGACATCTTCCAAGGACGCCACGCTTCCGGCGACTGCGCGCGCTGTGCAACCTTGTGCCTTGAGCTCCGCGAAAAATGCTGTGTCTTCAGGCATGGTTCCCGCGGACCGAGAGAAGTAGATCAGGTGTCGGGCTCCCCGTTCCACCATCCATGTCGAGACAGCGCGTCCTAGCCCACCGAGCCCCCCGCACAGCAGATACGACTTTTCCATCTCGAACCTCATCTGCGGGGACTCGGGCTGCGCCTGCAGCTCCTGCGCAGATTCAGGCATGTTGATCACGATCTTGCCTATATGCTGGCCTTTTTGCATGTACCTAAACGCGTCGACTACGTGGGCAGCCTTAAAAGACTTTACAGGGCGGATCGGCTCGATACTTCCATCGCGGTAGTAAGCAAGGCATTGTTCGAGCAGTTTGCGACAAACTTGAGGCTTCTCTAAAGTTAGCTGCGCGAGATCGATCCCCGCAAACGTTCTATTCAAAGCGAAGATGTCCATGTTCAGCCTCGCGTGACCGATGAAGTCGCGCTTCCCTATTTCGAGCATCTTTCCAAAAGGCGCTACGCATTTCCAAGACGCGTGGAGGAGTTCGCCGGATAAAGAGTTTAGCACGAGATCGACTCCTCGATCGTGGGTTTCGCGCATGAGGTTGGGAAGGAATGATGCGCTCCTCGAATCGAAGATGTGGGCGCGAGGGATGCTGAACGTGTCGATGAGATATTGGACTTTCTCTTCGCTGCCGACGGTCGCGTAGATCTGAGGGTGTTAGCGGAGTCATGCGAGTACCAGGTCTGCATACCTCTGCCCCTAACATGCGGCAGACTTGGATCGCTGCTATACCAACACCACCACATGCCGAGTGGATCAGCACCGACTGCCCCCCGGTCAGCAAAATTGTTTACGAAAACGGAGCAGGTGTGGCTTACCTGCCCACTTTCCAAGCCCCCAACGCCGACAAAGGAATGGATAACAGTGCTGTACACGCAAGGCATGGTAGCAGCGTCCTCAAAGCTAAGAGAATCAGGTATTTTCGCACATAGCTTCGCCGAAGTCACCATCTTTGTGGCTAGACAGCCAACGTCGCAAATGAACACTCTGTCGCCAACACGCAAGTTAGCAACGCCTGGAGCGACCCTGGTCACCACGCCAGAACCCTCGAGACCCAACTTGTCCTTCGGTCCGTCGACAATGCCCATGCTCACGAGGACGTCCTGGCGAAACATGTCAGCACCGATCCTGGTACAGCAGAAGGTGAATAGTAAGCTGGTATCTTACCTTGAAATTCAAACCCACACTGCGGATTTGAACTTCCACTTCGTGGCCGCGTAATATATCTTTTACGTCCGAATGCTTCCACGATAGCGAGCCTAGCAGCCCATATTTTCCGATCTCGAGCCGTGCTTCTGTAGCCGCTGCTGAAGTGGGCTCGCCTGAGTCAGTCGAGGCGATCCAGTGGAATCTACCGGTGTGTATTCTCCCATCGAAGAAGGCGTACTCGTATTCAGGGTTCAGTGCATCGTTCTTCCGACGTGTAGAGAAGCCCTGGGACAATTGGACGAGTGCGCCCCAAGCGTCTGCGCCGAGGCAATCGACCTCAAACGTGGCGAGGTCGAGGGACAGCTCGGAGCGCACGGTTCGTGCGAAGCCGGGGAGCAGACCGTGGGAGGGGTCCGAGCAGCGGACTTGGGCGGACTTGGACACCCAGATGATGCTGTTCGAGTGGTTGCTCCGGTGGGAAAAGAACGCCTGGATGCGGGCCAAATCCTCAGCCGATATATCATAGAGGATTGGAATGTTGAGATCGAGCAGGACGATGATGGTCTGGTCGCTGTTGGGCTCGTGGTCGAGCGTGAGCCAATTGACCGCGTATCCTTCCCGAACGAAATGGTCTGCAACTTCCTGGACCACGGAGCCCCTCTCAGCGTGGCAAAGAAAGCTGACCTCCTTTTTTGACTCGCTGACGGTTTCCACGGCAGTCGACAGAATATTCGCGTTGATCTGCAGCGGCTCCGCATTATCCAAGATCACGCTGTCGACGCCACTGAATCCAGCTGCACGCAGTTCTTCGTCCCACCGTTCTGGCGCCACGAAAGGCTCGGTAGGCCGCTTGTCCGCTTCGCCGAGCCACCACCCCGGGAGAAGACCCATGATGAAGTTAGTCCACCGGAGCGTAGGACATAGCTCCTGCAAGAACAAACGACCACCAGGTGCGAGCAGCTTTCTCACGTTCGCCAGCGTCTCCTGCAAGTTTGGCGTGGCATGTAAGACATTTGACGCGACTACGACGTCGTAATCGGACCCGAAGCCCTGCCCACCCACATCCTTGCCGATGTCCAGCACCGCGTACTCAATACCAGTGTACTCTTTGAACTTCTCTTTCGCAGCAGGGAAGAAGCCAGCGGAGACATCGGTATAGTGGTATTCGGAAAACAAGCGAACTCCCTCGGGTGTTTGCAGTGCTTCCAAAACCCAAGACGTCGTTCCACCCGTGCCCGCACCTACTTCGAGAATGCGCATGGTTGGCTGCGCATGGCCGAGCAAAGCGAAGAAATCGGAAAAGTCTACCATGTCTTGGTAGAAGGCGTAGATGCTTGCGAGCCCGTTGTCGGGGAGCAAGAGCTCTACGCCGCTGATGCGGCCATGGAAAACGTCGTCGCAGCTGTCCAGGACTCGCTGGATGACGGAGGCTATTGGCTTGCTGGACTCGTCAGTAGAGGCTTCTATGAGCGCCTTCTCAAGGAGCTTGAGCCGCTCCGCTGAGGGTAGACCGGTCCATTGCTGAGCCTGGGGGACGACGACATAGTCTCCGTTCTTCATACGCGTTATCTCCATGTCCAGCCACGAGCGGAACTTGCGCAGGTGTGTTGGTGCGATGTCAAGAGTCGCTATACGAAAGGCTGTCTCGATCATGCATAGAACTGCGACCTTTTCTACCAAGAGAATGGCTTCGCGTTTGTTGCCCCGAGAGCGTATCAGCTCTGCAGCGGGGACAAAGTTGATGTCTGGTCGCCACTCTAACCGCACGGCTGCTAAGTTGTCCTGCCTTTCTGCAGAAGACGTATCGGTTTCGAGGGGATTGAAAGCCGAGTCGCTGAGCGAGAGCACGACCTTCCCGTCTGATGTTGCTAATGCAGACCCGTGAATTGCTCCTTTAGGCGTGACGTGTGCCTCCACTTCCATCGTGACGGACGGGCCGCTTTCAGAGATGTACAGCTCGCCTATGACTGCAGGGATGGCCAGCTTGTCGAGCCGCCGAGCCATACCGTTGGACATGGCTACAGTGAAGAGCTGGAGCATCTGGTCGATGACGGTGGGATGAACCGCGTAAACGCTTCTATGCAGTTCCCGATCGTCGTCGACATGCGCGCTGGCAATAGGACGGACAGGGTGTGCAGTGATGTCCCGCAGACACTGAAAGCGCGGCCCGTAATTTAAGCCCATTTTCTTCATAGCCGGATACCACACTTTCGGCTGCACGGCGCGCGGATGAGCATCGATGCTCCGCGTGGCCACTGGTAGATTGGAGTCGGAGCCTCCCCGTGCCTGACCAACGCAGTGCTTCGTCCACTTCGCCCCATCGTACGACGTGATCGTAACATCGAACCACTCCGACTCCAGACTCTCTGTAAGCGCCACGGGTTTCAAATGAGTAATGAACTCTGGTGTCTGTCCCTCTTGCAGCACAAACGCGCTCTTCACAACAAGCCTCCGGATACTATACTCACTCGACCCGGTGGTTTGACGGAGCGCCTCCCCGATGGCAGCTATGTATCCCGCAGCCGGAAATACAATGTCGTCTACGATCTTGTGGTCGCGGAGCCATGGGACGCTGTCTAGCCGCAGCACATTCCTCCACGCCGGCTCGATGTCACTGGATTCCAGCATGCGCGACCCAAGGAGCTCGTGGTGGGGGAAAGCCCGGAAACGCCAGTTGCGGGAAACGCGTGACTCTGTCCAGTAGCTCACATCGTGCTGCCAGGGGTATGTTGGCAGGTCTGTCAGCACCTTGCCGGGCCCGTTGGTAGCGGCGAAGTCGAGCGGGACTCCTTGCTGGAATAGTTGCCCCGCTGTGGCGAGCAGTGCGTGGACTTGGTCCTTGTTCCGGGTCAGTGTTGAGATGTACGTTGGGCTCGGGCTAGGCTGGTGCGCTTGGAATATCTGCCGCAAGGGGCCGGCGAGGGCAGGATGAGGGCCGATCTCTACAAGCACGGTGGGGTGAGACGGGGTGCTGGCGAGGAGGGAAGCGACGGCTGTGGAGAAGAGGACTGGGTGCTCCATGTTGGCGCGCCAATAGGTGGCGTCTAGCGCGTTGGCCTCTTTGACTGGTTTCCCCATCACAGTGGAGTAGAAGGGTACCTTTGGAACATCCGCGTGGACGTGTGGTGCGATCAGGTCCTCGTATCGCTGCGCGAATTCGGCCATGTGATCTGCCAATCTTGATCAGCTCTACACAACCAACCAACCTCCGGGTCTATGTTTATCCCCAAGGGTGTCCAGTCTGGATGTACTCACGCGAATGATACGCCATCTCCACCTTCAACCGCCTGCAAAACACCTCGGGTCGCTCTCTCTTCAGAGCCTCCACCACCTTATCCACGCCCTCCGCGTCACCTGATAGCGTCAGGCTCTTGGGACTATTCTCACACGCCACTACCACACCCCCTGCCTCCCCCAAAATCCCCAACCTCTCCGCCTCTTCGCGGCCAAGGCCCACCGCGGCCATGGCCCCCTCGCGGGATTTCCCCTTGGTTACAAGCCCACGATAGTACGCTACGATTATCGCAGCCGAGGATGAGATTGACCCGGCGGCGTACGCAGCAGCGATCTCGCCGCTCGAGTGCCCGACTACGGCCGCGGGACGGACACCCCAGCCGGAGAGGAGGTTGATCAGTCCGATTTGCAGGGCGGTGCAGAGGGGCTGGGCGAATTCGGCGGAGTTGATGCGCGAGTCGCGTTTGGTTGTGGCGAGTTCGTCTACGGTTTGGGTGTTAGCATTTATGCCCCCCTTACTCGTGAGTATACACTAAAAGAAGAGATGATGTGAGGGGGGAACTACCTTGTATTGTCCACACAGGGGGCAGGGGCAGCGCTTGCAGCACGCTGTCTAGCTGAGCCATGGTCTCCCTGAAACGTGGGAAGGACGCCATGAGTGAGGCGCCCATGCCGGCCCATTGGGCGCCTTGGCCGGTGAAGACGTATGCTATGTCGGGCACCGCGCGGGGAGCTTTCTGAAAAGAGGAGAATGTTAGAACTTGATCTGCTGAGGCGATGCCGAAGGCGCGGTGGGGCAGGTGCTCGCGGCGCAGAGCGAGGGTGTGCGCGATGTCCACGATGGCAGGGGCGTGCGAGGAGAGATAGGTTTCCGTGGAGGTGACGCGACGGCGGAGGGAGTCGGGTGTGTTTGCTGAGAGGACGAGAAGATGCGCATCCTGTTGGTGTGGTGAGGGTTTTGCAACTCGTGCTTTTGCACAGGCGTAGGTTGCTAGGAAGGAGGCGGCGGAGTCGAGGATCACCTTATACGCAAGTGGGTAAGCCTCATAATTCAAGAAGATTTTTTGAGGGATGGGGGGACTCACGTGCGCATTTGCACCGCCGATACCGAAGGAGTTTACGCTGACGCGCTCAGCACGGTCACCGGGCCAGGGGGTCGGTTCTACCGGCACTTTGAGGTTGGCTTTCGCGAAGGGAACTGGGAGTAGGATTAGTAGATGATCCTGATATAGAGATGACACGGATACGCACTCTTGGGGTTCGGCGAAGAGAAGTTGATGTTTGGGGGAATGGTACGGTGTTCGAGCGCTAGGACTGCTTTGATGAGACTGGTGAGACCAGATGCGCCTTCGGAGTGGCCGACGTTGGGTTTGACCTATCGCATCCCACATTATCAGCATCATACCCAGACAATTTCGATTAGAGGGTTGGTGTGGAGGTGGGGAGTCGTACCGATCCAATATACAGCCCCTCCCCCCCAAAAACATTCCCAATCGCCACCGTCTCCAGCGGATCCCCTACCGCTGTCCCTGTCCCATGACACTCTACGTACGCTGTCTCCCTTACATCTAACCCCGCGCTCTCATACGCCACCCTCATCATGCCCTCGTGCGCCGCCGAACTCGGATTCGTCAACCCCGCCGTCTTGCCATCGCAGTTCAGCGCCGTCGCCCTAATGACCGCGCGCACAGGATCACCGTCACGGAGCGCGTCGTCGAGTTTTTTAATGTAGATGCAGTTTATGGCTTCGCCGCGGGCGTAGCCATCGGCGTCGGCGGAGAAGGTTTTGCAGGAACCGGAGGGGGAGAGGACGCCTTGGGACGTCATGTGCTGCGTCATGGTTGGGCTGAGGATGAGGTTTGTGCCTGCAACGAGGGCGGAGGGGATGTGATTGAGGGAGAGGGCGGAGCAGGCTTCGTGGAGGGCGATGAGGGAGGAGGAGCAGCCGGTGCGGATGGTCATGCTATCCCCGTTAGCAACTCATCCATTCATCCCCCTCCTTCCCTTCCCATCTTAACCCGGTTATATACATCCCTCAAAATCAGCCGAGAAAGAGAGAGAGTATGAGAGGGGGTACTGACCTCGGCCCCTTTAAATCAAACTCATAACTAACCCGATTCGCAACCGCAAAGTCCCCCGTGCCCGAGATTCTATAAACCCCCTCCCCCTGGGTATCCCTCCCACTAATCTCCGCCCAATCTTCACCAAAAGACCCGACATAACACCCTGTATTCCCCCCGCGCCAGTTGGATTGTCCCGCGCTCTCCATGCACTCGTAGACTACCTCCAGGAGCAGCCTTTGCTGTGGGTCCAGCTGTGCGATCTCGGACCGCGACATCGCGAAGAAGGAGGCGTCGAAGTGCGTGAGGGGCGTGGAGAGGAAGTACCCGTGGGAGGAGGCGACAGTGCCGGGGAGGCCGAGGGGGGAGTGGAAGGAGGACGCGTTGTAGCGTGTGGAGGGAATGGGTGTGCGGGCGTCGCGCTTGGAATGGAGGAGATCCCAGAGGCCCTCTGGAGTCGAGATGTCGCCGGGAAGGCGGAGGGCCATGCCGACGATGGCGATGGGTGGGGGCGGTAGGGTGGAGGGTGGGTTTGGGACATCGTGGTTGACGCCATTTGTCTGAACGGTGGTGGTTTGGGGGGTAGATGGCGGGTCTGAGGATGCAGCCTGGTAGCCATGCTTGTGGACGTTGGGGAGCGTCATCGTGGTGGTGATCTGCTTGTTCTTCCACAAGTTCCTCTGGGCCTAGTGTCTTTCAGACTTGTAAATTCTACGGGAGGTGGATCAATTGCTTCACTTCTATCCAACCAAAAAGATCCCAGGTTTGATTTACTCAACTATTCCGTGCTCGCCCGGGGGTGAGAAAACATTCATACCATATTGGCACACTCTGCTATATAAATACACCCATATCAGCCCAGCCCATCATCACAGTTTCGGACCCCCACCAGAATCCTTCACGCCTAGTGGCAAGACAACTTTCCCATGCTCTTGCCAAGCGCGCTGACATCCTCGGATATGGCTTAAGTCTTCTCCATCATTCCCATAGCAGATATGCTGTGACCGCCCACGCTGGGAATTTTACACCCGTTTGGTAAGGGAAAAAGGTGTGTGACGCTCGGGTATCTCGGTGGTGCTTTTCGTTTATCTGGTGCAATGCCTATCTGCACGACCGGAAATGCTCAGGCCACCTTTGATCTGCTTCGCAGATATGCTGTGACCGTATTACGCTCGGTAATTTTCCATGTTGGGTAGGGAGTTGTGTGATGCTTGGAGATTTTTGTGGTGCTTTTCGTTTATCTGATGTAATACCTATGTGACCGCTCGGCATAAGCTTACGCCTAGCTGCCACGACTTAGCGTAATACCAGTTCCGGGTTTTCTACAATTTTTCTTCCTCTTAAGGTAACGCGCGTGTAAGCTGATGCTTACTAAACCATGCAACGAGAGCATCAAGACTATTTTGTTCCTATGGGAAGGGCGCGACAGCGAAGCGGAAGCACTTCAAAACTTTCTTTTGCTCATTTAAACAATACCCTTCGTCATTTGCGGCGAATGGCTGAATTGGAAGGTGAGCACGAAGATCGGGTTCCGTTGATTTCTTTTGACCAGAGACGAAGTGGGACGCTAATCGGGCCTGCGACGCCCACGTGCGTCTGCGCCTATCTGAACAGCTACATACGGTTAGTTTCCTCGAGTGCATTATCGTCCTCCTTATGCTTTTGAGTGGATGATATTCACCGAGCGCATCATAGACTTCAGCTCACTCACTGCCTTGGCGTCAATCGCGGTGAACTTGATTCGGACTACCACCATAATGTCATACTTGGCGTATCTGACCCAGTGCGTTGCCTTCGGGCCTCCCGGGGAGTGTGCGACGCTGTGACGGCGCAATGTGTTATTGGTGGAACCTCGTGATGATGGAAGGTTTCTTTTATCGTGAGCAGATCCATACGACACAGCAATTCGCCCTAGGCGCATGGGTATTTCTTCTCTGTATTAAGAACGACCGTTCTGCGTTTCTGTTAGTATATCGAAACTTGCCTGTTATTATTATTATTTCCTTCTCTCTGCAAGAGTCGTTAACTCCCTTCCTCGGTGCCACATCAATTTGATCAAGGATTTTCCGCTTGCTCACGCGGCTGGCATGAAGAGAGGAGCAACATGGCGCAAGACTCAGAACCTCAAGCCCAAGCTCGCGCTCAAGAGCTCCTCGCAGAATCCACCCAACCCGACCACGTTACGCCAGAATGGAAGCCCAGTCGCAGCGAATGGCTCGTCTTCCTCTGCCTCGCGCTTATCTCCCTCATCGTCTCTCTCGACAGCTCCATCATCGGGCCCGCTCTCCCCGTACGTCTCCTTGCCTTCCCTCTATCTTGCCATTTCACATGCAACGTAATATTTCGTAACCAAATCTCCCATCCCCCTCCCATCCACTGCACTAACTCCCCACCCACCAGTCCCTCGCCCTCTCCCTCCACGGCACCGCCAACGAAACCTTCTGGACCGGCACCTCCTACCTCGTCACGTGCGCCATCTTCCAGCCCTTCATCGTATCGCTCTCCGACGCCTTCGGGCGGCGCCAACTCCTCTTCCTCTCCGTCTCACTCTTCAGTCTCGGGACGGTGGTATGCTGTATTGCGCAGAATTTCCGCACGCTGCTTGCAGGGCGGTCAGTTCAGGGTGTCGGTGGCGGCGGGGCGCTCGCGCTGGTGCTGGTCGTGATGACGGATGTGGTGCCGCTGCGGCAGCGGCCGAAGTATTATAGTTTGGTGCAAATGGCGTGGGTGAGTCTTCCCCCTCGCCTCATCCTCAGTGGATAATTTTTCCACTATGGCGAGAACGGATACGCTGTTCACTGCGTATTCTTATGTCCTTGGATAAATCTGGAACTCTGCGTTTCCGATTCCTATCTCTCTCTCTTTCTCTGGGGCGAGTTTTTAGGGGACGGTGGTGGCAATGAAGCTGACCAAGGGGTATACAGGCCGTAGGCCTCATAACCGGCCCCATAACCGGCGGCGCCATCGCCGAACACACGACTTGGCGCTGGATCTTCTACATCAACTTCCCGTTCTGCTTCCTCGGACTCCTCCTCGTCCCCTTTGTCATCAAGCTGAAAGCCCCCCGCGCGAGCCTCACAGAGCGGCTCCTGAAAACAGACTGGCTCGGTGCCTTTCTGTTCATTTCTAGTACCTGCAGCTTCCTCATTGGAATCACGTGGGGCGGCACACAGTTCCCGTGGGGGAGCTGGCGCACAATCGTGCCGATTGCGATTGGGGCGGTGGGTATGCTGGCGACGCTGTGCTTTGAGCGGTATGCGGCGCCGCAGCCGTTTTTGAGGGTGTGGTTGTTTAGGGAGAGGGCAGCTATGGCGGCGTATGCGTGTGCTGTGTTTCAGGGGTTGCTGGTAAGCCCTCCTATCCCCGTCATACTCTTCCTCGTCCATCACACTCCCATCCAACCCTCCGGTGAAATGAATCGAATCCCGGTCCGACCTATATAAAACTAACAGAAGGGTGACCACACAGATGTTCTCCCACCTCTACTACCTCCCCCTCTACCTCCAATCCGTCCACTCCTACACCCCCACCCTCTCCGGTGCCGGCCTGATCCCCATAATCGGCATCCTAATCCCAACCTCCGTCCTCGTCGGAACCCTCATCACGCGCTGGGGCACCTACACCTGGGCCATCTGGCTTGGCTGGACCACCATCATCGCGTCAACCGCACTCCTCATCGTCCTTTCAGACACCACCCCCACATACGCCTGGATCCTGGTCTTCCTCACCATCGGCCCGAGCCACGGCCTCGTCCTCACGTCGCTAAACTTCTCGCTACAGGCACTCGCAAAAGAGCGCGACGGCGCGTATGCGGCGGCTATGTACACGTTTATGAGGAGCTTTGGCATGTGTTTGGGTGTTGCGGTGGGGGGGACGGTTTTTACGAATAGGTTGGTTGTGCATCTTGCGGCGCGCGGACTGGACGAGCGGGTTGCGAGAGATGCAGAAGCTTTTATCGTAGTGATGAATGACGCGCCGAATAGTGCTGCTTGGGCAGCTTATCGCGGCGCGTATGCTGAGGCGTTTCGGAATTTGTTTGAGGTGTTGTTGGGGGTTGCGGTGGTGGCTGGCGCGGTGAGTGTGGCCATTAAGCATGCGAGTATGGATAGAGCGCTGGACTCTGAGCATATGTTTGATGAGCCGGAGAAGAGGATGGAGGGTTAGTGCAAACCCTTGCTTTTGGTACCCTACCATAGCATACCATATACATACCCACCCCGACCTATATATTTCATGTCGTCCAGGCCTCGTGTCAGCTGCACCCCGTCTTAACAACCTTAAGTGTGCATTCACACCTCCACAACCTCATAGCTAACCTTACTAACCCCCTTCTATCGCTTAATCCCCCTCACCACCACCCTCCCCAACTCCTTCAACCGCCCCGCATGCGTCCCGCCGCACGGATAACTCCCCAACCCCCCGATATCCACCACCCTGACCTCCTCTCCCTCCGCCACAGCTGCGCCGTCCATCCCTGAGATGCACTTTTCCTCGGCCTCCTTCGCGCTCCAGAAATGGATGTTGACCGTGTGGTCCTGCGCCACGAGCTCGTCAACGCGCTCTTGAATAGCCCCCTTCGCCTCGCCGGGGATAAGTCCGATGTTCTCAACAAACGCCGCGCCGGGATAGTGCGAAGCCTTTCCATCTTTCAAATCTGCGGGCAAGACGCCTGAGCGGGACAGTTGGTGTATTGCGAGGCCGAGCACGTGGCCGGCTGTGTGCAGGCGGGAGTGTAGCACGCGCGTCGGCACATCGACATCTTGCCGCACTTCTAAGCCTATCTCTTGCTCCGTGAGAACGATCTCTGGTGGCTCAAACGTCCCGAGGTGCAGGATTGCGCCAGACGGGAAGACCTTGCGTACCTGCGCGACGGCGAACTTGGGGTCACTGCCGGAGGGCGTGGGGGACGCGAGGGTGATGCCGCCGATGTCCGAGGGTTGGCCGCCACCTTGCGTGTGGAAGATCGTGGAGGGGGACGTGAGGATGTAGGGGCTTGTGTTTGGGGGCGGCTTGAAGAGGGGTTGCACGGTTGGGGGGAGAGAGGAGAGTGGCGCGATGGAGGTGAGGGTTGTGGTGTGCGAGTATATATCGCCGTCTTTTTGGTAGAGGGGGTCGGTTTTTTGGTCCATGGTAGATGTGATTCGTCCAGTCGTTGTAATACTTCTAGGTTGGAGTGGGTTTAATGTTCCGCGGAGGTAGAATCCGAGCTGATGGGCAGGTTGGTAGGGCGTGCGCATTCAAAGGAGTAATATAACTCGATTGTAGAAGAACTTTTGAGTAAGTCACTACATGGAGAGGTGTAGGGCGCACGTGGAAGGTTCGAGATGTTTGGTAGAGAGATAGATTTTTTGTATGCGCCCTATACGCACATGTAATCTAACACGCTAACCTGATTAGGAAGGTATTACGATGAAGACGAGCCTCACATCGTACGTCTCTACATATCCCGAACCCTCATTTGCACCATGCGGAGCGCAGCATCACTTCACACGTACAAAATCATCTTCTATAAACCAGCGTTCAGCCCTTTACAAAGCACCTGATTAAAGTGGGACTCGAGTAGACTAAATATACAATGCCGCCGTGAAAAGCCCCAATCGGAAAGAGAAGCCAAAGAAGACAGCGCCCTGTATCTCCCCCAACAGCATCCCCAGAAAAAAAGAAACGTGAAGTCAAGCTACACGAGGCAAGAGAAGGGGATGGAATCACCACATCCCCCCCACCGTCGCCGCACCACTCGACCACCCTCCCCTCTCCCCTTGCTCCACTCCCCATCCCTCCGCCTGTCCACTCTGCCACCCTTGCTTGCTCTCCTGCCCCTGACCCACCGCGCCCTGCACCCCTCCTCCTCCTCCTCCTCCAGCCAGCCCACCCTGCCACATCCTCCCCGTCACAGGTGTCTTCTTAACACCACCACCACCCGTCCCCACTCCACTAACACTCCCCCACGTCCCCCTCTCTAACTTCCCCCTCACATACGCCACTTTCCCCTCGACCCCCTCCGGCATCTTCCCCCTACACCCATCAATAGCCCAAACACACGCCTTCCTCACTTCCTCCCACATCCTCACTTCCGCTTTATCGATCCTTACATCCTTGGGGTCAGTGAGGCCCTTCGTGCTCCGCACAGCCTGCAACACACCTAGCATAGTACCTTGTACATGCCCTGTGAGCGTTTGTGCTGTCTGATTCGGTAGAGGGAGGAGGATGTAAAATGGCGGGGAAGAGGTAGCGCGGAAAGCGGAGGTGCGCGGGTTGAAGCGCACGGGGGCGGTGAAGTATAATGAGCCTGTGGCTTCGCCAGGGTTTTCTGCAGGGCAGAGAGGCAGGCGGGAGAACGCTGGGAGCGCGTACTCCGCGCGGTGCGTGAACAGTGCGAACGGCGCGTCTGCGAGTTGCACGGCGTGGTGGATCGCTGCATCCGTCCCCGCGGCGCGGCAGGCAGCTTTTGTATACGAGGAAGGATCGATACAAGTCTTTGCCCAGCGCTGCGCAGTTGACGCAGACAAGTGCTCTTGCACCATGCGGACAACCTCCAGCCCGTACACACCCTCGCTCGCACCGCGCAGACGAAACGCGTAGGTAACGTTTTCATCCAGCGCAGCGAAGAAGTGCGCGCGGAGCACGCTCGGTGGGAGGAACGCGTGGATGTAGTATGCCCAGTAGTACATATACGTCGCCAGGTACTCGAACGTGATCAACTGGCTCGCGGGGTCGACAAACATGACAGGTGCGCCGAGACGCTTAGCGTACTCCTCGAGCTTCTTTAGGTCGGCGGGGGTGTTGGCTTTGCCGAGGGGGGAGGGCTTCACGCCGTTGGCGAGGTCGAGGGCGGCGGTTATGGAGATGGCGGCGAGGGCGGTGCGGAGGGCGGAGGTGGTGCCGTCGATCCAGGAGAGGAGGAGGGAGAGCGTGGGGCCGTGGTGCCAGATGAGCGTTCTTGTAGGCGGGCGCTGCATTTTGAAGACGCGCTCGAGGGCTGTGTCGATGCGGTTTATGGCCTTCTCCGTGTCGGCCGTGGGCGTGTAATCGATGCCGCGGACGACAACGATGGCATCGAAAGCGCAAACAGTATCGTGGAGGTGCTTCTTCCCGTCGATTTCGGTGAGGTAGTGGACGAGCTCGCAGATGCGCTCAAAGGCGTCTCGATCGTCCTTGGATGCCGCTGTAGGTTGTTAGAAACATGAACTCCTCCCTCACCAGATTGTGTACGTACCCTGCTCAGAAGAGATAATCACCATGGCAGCTTCTTTCCGACGCCGGCCCTCCTGCTTCGACGCTTCAATCTTAAGCTTCATGATGACCTGCGTCAGCTGCAGCAACTCATCTAAATCGTCACCGCTCTCCCACACATGTAGCGCGTCGATGTCGCAAATCGTCTCGATCGCCTTCTTCGACATGTTGTCAAAGGCGCCCTTGTGCTTGGCCGGGATGTCCTTGACGCTCTTCATGAACTCAACCAAGTCGCTGCATGGCGGACCATTGAAAGCTTCGGTCGGCATCTTGCCAGGTTCAGAAGCGGACCTGCGCCTAGAGATTAGTGCCCTGTCAGTCTCATATGAAAGTTCGGGGAGGCATCCGACTCACCTTGATTCACCGGACCTGTGTCTCTGAGAACGATGCCGGTGACGACGCCGTAAATGTGACCGTCCCGGACCGTGGCGTTGTGGAGAGGGCGGCGGAGGCTCGTACCCACCGTCGCGCTGAGGTCGGGGAAGATCTTGCTCCCAATGCAGGCGAGAACGCGGTGGTTCCGGTGAAGGAAGCGGTGCTGGCCTCGACTGCGTTGGCAGTGGACTCGTATGCGGTTGCTTGGGATAACTCGTATGCGGCTGCTGAGGATAAAGGTGAAGATCTAGCTCAGGAAGAAGAGGTTGTTCGCCACCGCCTGTATACTGATTAATCAGGCGCTTAATGAAATACATAAGGAACGGATAGCGGCGGCGCAGCGTTTCGTTTACGCGTAGCTGTTGTTCGTGGGTCCTGTTGGCGTCAAGTGAAGAGTGTAGAGTGCTTGCACTTGAAGAGTCACCCAACATTTCACCTTGTGCTGCGACAGCAGCCCACAGCAAAAACCTAGTGCGTTGTCAGAAAACGTTAATGAAATGTGTGAGTTGTATAAGTTGACTGTGAAGAGAGTATTGAAGTGAGAGAAGTAAGTGAAGAGTAGAGTTGTGAAGTTGCGGGGAGTAAACAACCGCGCTAAATATGATTGCAAGTCGTTGCCTAGGTTAACACACACGCCTTACGCCATTGTGCCCGCCAGCGCATTCAGATAGCCCTACCGTATGCCAATGTGCGAGGAGTCCGAATAGCTGCGATCGTAATGTGAACAATGTAAACCCCGACAGTAGCCGAACCAGCAATTGTACTGCAAGAACCAAAAAGAGAAGTGGAAACCGTACACAACTCCAAAGGTGTGTTTTTGGATCATGTGCCTACTCCTCCACCATGCTTGACTACGTCCTCTTTCTCCAGCTTCTCGACTTTGCGACTTAGCAAGGCCCTCAATTCTGGGCTGATGACTTTAGCATCTTCATCCCCAACAGGTCGCTTGCCAGTGTCAGTGGCCGAAGTAGTCGCTTGCGCATTCGAATCTGATGGGCCTGGTGATGCTGCAATAGATTTACGTTGCCGTGCTTGCGGAGCTGACGGGAAGTTGCCTTTCTTGTCAATGGTTTCCACTGTTCGCTGGAACCGCTTGTATAGCGATTCTGCTCGAACAAGCGTGGATTCTAGGTCCATGGTACCTGACAGCTCGTTCACTGAGAATAGATTAGTACCCTATGCTACCAAAATACATCCCAGTGAGAGCAATATGGCTTACCATATTTCAATACCTCATCGAAGTGCTTGAGGTGCGCCATGATGACATCGCGATGCTTCTCCAGTATCGCTAAAGCGATGAATATGTGAAAGTTGCTGCTCAGGTAGTCTGTCCAGAGCGTCTCCCAGAGCCGTAGTACGTCAGACCATTCGAACTCGCGTTTGTACCATACAAGAAGCATGCGGAAGAAGAAGAAGAAGTTGGTCGAGTCTGCCGATTGTAGGTGGAGGTAGAGCTTGGGGTCCATTAGCTGTACGAGGTGGTCGAGCGTCAAGAGCTGCTTGCGCATGCCGGACTGGTCGCGGAGGAAATTTCGCTCCTGTTGACTTGTCAGCCAGGACCTTCAGCGAGAGAATATGTGGAATTCACCATGCGGTCCATGAACCCAACAAAGCCCCAGAATGCGATAGCGTCATCCTGCATGACAGCATAGATCGGAGCAAGCAGATCGCTCATGCCCTGCACGTAGCCGAGGTCTTTGTTGTATTCGTTGTACGTCAGAAGCATGTCCTTCATCTGCTCCAAATGGACATTCGTTCCGACGTCTGCGAAAGGTGAGTCAGGATCCGGATGCGGAATGTCCTCGCCCATGAAGATTGGGATGGTTCGATCTGTTCTGTGCACATCCTTCTCTATAGTGCGGACCCCATAAAATGGGACAAGTCAGCCACATGCGGTCTCGGTACGGGAATCAGAGTACGAACCTATTCTGTTCTTTTGCTCCTTCCACCACTCTTCAGCCTCTAGAGAACCATGCCCGTCGACCATCTTCTCCCACCACGCGCCTTTCAGTCGAATGTACTCGTCGCGTCTGCTGTTGAGGTTCGCGCGTCGCTCTTCCTCGGAACTATTCCAGTCGTATACCTCCAGGAGAAACAACCACGCTTCTTTGCGAACCCCGTCGTCCGGATGTAGGCCACCGTGAAAGATGCGCTCTTTGACCTCATCAGGTGTGATGTGTAGACGCCCATGTCGGTCGAAGAAACCGTTCCACTCTTCGAGAGTCAGCGGTTTCCTCCGGTCAGCCATCGACATCCGATCCATGTCCAGGATCTCAAAGTCTCCCACATCGCTTTCTTCCATAGCCAGGACGTCCTTAGCAGTCCATATCCTCTGGTTTCGTTCGCGCTCGCTCTGCTCCGCAATGCCCATTGCCCATCTTGCCAAATACAACCGCGCGCTGTCGAATTCGTCTTGCAAAGTCTGTACTTCGGGGTTCTGAATAAGTCGGCGAAGTTGTGGTGGAAGATTCTTGTTCTCTGCAACAGACTGTGCTGTCCTGCGCGTGAAGGTGGTGACCTGGCTAAGCTTCTCCAGAAAGTTCCACCTTGCCTCCTTCAGCGCCTTTGTGACCGGATCCATGCCGCCGTCCCTCTTCGCTTGGTCTTGCGACGATGACGCATCGCCTTGCTTGCCATCGTCCTTCTTTGTCTTGGGTGAGCCCGGTGCGTTCTTTCCGACTGCTCGCTTGTCCTCGTCGCTCGGGTCGATCAGGAAAATGCTATTGTCCGCGCCAGACCGTTCAACGTGGACATATCGTTTCAGCCATCGCAGAACCTCATCGCCACCCCAGAACATGCCCCCGCCGTCGCCAAACGGATCGAAGCTTTCCTTTGCGAGCTTCTTCCGCTGCATGATGGTCGATTGGCACTCGCTGTCGTGGAAGAAAAGAGCCGGGAAGCTGTCTCCCGCCCGTGTGTTGACTACCACGCTCCCGAACCACCATCCGATACTTGGAGGCCGCACCAAGAGGGAGTATATTTCGCTGACGGGAACAGCGAAAGCGTATGTTCCGACCGCGGAACCGTGGGAGGTGGTAGTAGGCGGCGGAGGGACGAGGTAGGTTTGCCTTGGAGGAGACGAGGTGTCGGAAAGGTCGACTTTCACGTAGGTATCGTATGCGTCGCCGAGCGATGTCTCGGGTAGCCAGGCAAGTAGCAGGGAGGATGCATGTTCGCTCTTTGATGACGCGGTCGACGGACGAGCATCAGTGGTCTTATTCGGCGACTTCTGCTGTACTAGAGCTATGAATCCGGGTATATTGTCTTTGGCGGAGGGCGTAGGATGTATGTAGACCTATTGAATGATGCATTAGCCGTCACGCCACCAGTCAGAGAGGTGTGTGGCAAACGTACCTTGCTCTTGGTGTAGAGTAGCTTCACTCCACGTCCGCTCTCAGTATGCCTAATAGTGTTATACTCGCCCTCCTCATCGTCGCTCAAGTCATAGAAGGATGCCGAGGGCGAGGGCGGGCTCCGCGAGGATGTTGGCGAAGCCATGCGGGGCAAGGCGGCTTCGAAGGGTGGTTATGTTTCTTGTAGACAATCAAGCTTCAGTGAGCTGAAACGTGAATAGTAATATATGGTCAAAGGCAGCTGTGGGTGAATCTGTAGGGAGCTGCGCCCAGGTGGAGTCGCTGTGGAGGAGCAGCAGCTCGAGGTAGCCGTTCCCCGAGCGCCTGATGACGTCCCGCGTGTGGCGGGGCATCCGCAACACGCGTCGAATTACCACCAAGCCTGCGCGCATGCGTGTTCGCGACGTCTCAGGTAAAATTTCTAATGCTATATTGAAAGCTCAAGTACAGCATGTCGCCAGGATAGACAATACAACAGCTGGACGTACCCAATGTTGACTTGGCAGTTCGACCAGCCTTCAGCTTGTCGCGAAACAGGACCGTCTGAGCTTCAACAGCATGTATTGTTCTCGAGCCCTGTAGACTGTCCTCTTCTGCATGCGCAAAACGCCATAACACCTCTATATGCCCTCGTAACGCTAGACCGCCATGAAGCCATCAAACAAACCCAGTCCCATGCGCCGATGCTAAATGATGAGAAGCGCTCAGCGCATGCGTGGCCCGCTCGGCAGGCCGACACGTCTCCGATCAGACTGCTGCGGTGGCGGCGCGTTGTTGTAAGACGGCCCATACGGGTCGTCGTTGCCGCCAGCCCACGGCGAGTTTGCCGATACCTTGTAGTCGTTCTGCTGCTGGCCTCCACCTGAATAGCCACCACTGCCGCGCTCGTCGGGATAGGGCGGGCGTCCTCCGCCACCAGCTTGGGGTCGGTCGTATGGGCTGCGCATGCCCGAGGGAGAGGGCGACTGCAAGGGACTTGTGTTCTGCGACGACGATGCATTCTGTGACTTGCCCGACCCCCATAGCCGTGCCTTGAGCCTGTCCTGGGCGGATGTGCCCGAGCCGCCGGACTGCGAGGGCGCCATATCTGTGCGGAACGACGACACGCTCTGCTGGCTGCCAGCGCGCTGACTCGGCAGCGGTCTCCCCTGCATCTGCGGCTCTGGCGACATCGAGTTTCCTCCCCTCAGTCCGCCGCCGCCTCGTCCCTGCGCCCGACGCAGCGACAATGGCTCTTGCTGTGGCGGAGGAGCCTGCTGTGAGGGCGAGTCCCAGAGATCACCTAGGCCTCCTGCTCCTCGGCCGCCCATCTGCGGCTGCTGTCCCATCTGGCCATAACCTCGGCCGGCTGACGAGACCATCTGTACAGGCGCGGCCTGCGGGGCCTTTGGGTCCGGTGGTAGCCATTGCGGAAATGGCCTGCCCTTCTCTGTGTAGTAGGCACGCAGCGCGCGGGCGATATGCGAGTCGTCCTCGGTGTCGCCGTCTGCTTCGTCGGACAACAGCTGGCGCCGCAGCGTGTTGTATTTGGACGTGGTCGTCGTGAGGAGACTGTTGAGGTAATTCGACATGGTGCGCGCTGTTGCCGTGTCCCGTGAGGCGTGCGCGCCTGTGTTGCGGACGGTTGGCTGTGGTCTGCGGGGTGTCGAAGAGGGAGCTCGTTGGGCCGCCGAGGAGAGATTCGCGAGGGCCAAGCGAGCGGTTTTCTACTCGACGAACACGTTTCGTCTCACCGCCGACATAAAACGTCCATCTATTATCCTGTGGAGACGCTACTCTCGCTGCTCGGCTGCAGCTCACGCATTTTATAAAGAGTGCTTAAAATCTACACTTCTCTCAATTGTTGATTCCCTTGGACAAGGAAATTCAACTTTCACCATGGGCTGTCAATCTTTGCCGTCTTGCAAATCTTGCCTCCTCTGCTTAGCATAATTATCCTTTGTCGCACCCATGGACGGATCGCCAGGGTTTCCTGATACACCACCCGCGAAACAAAACCGCTGAACAGCTGCGTACGATTACCACATCCATAACCATCACAAGCGAGAAGACTCCCATCTCATCAACATGTACGACAGGTCTACGCTCCATGCAAAGCTCGCATCACTCATCCCGAGATACCGCAAAGCATCAAAGCCTCACACCAAACATTTTCATTAAAACTAAATTCGCGCCAGGGCTATACACAGCACGGGGCCAAGTAAGCTAACGAAGGCGTTTGGGGCGTTTGGGGAGTTTGGGGAGTTTGCCAGCCGCAACCTCCCCCCAAAACTTCCTCCACTCTTCCCCCGCAATTATCTTCTCCATCATTTTCTCCATCCAAGCGTCGTCCAATTGATACCGGGGCGATCCAATAGCTTTGCGCTTATTCGTGGTGCCAGGACGCTTTTTGTGGGACAACTGCGCTGGGGCATAGCTGTTCCATATATGTCCAGGAATCTTGATAGTGCATCGGGGTCGCGTGGGGAGGTTGATGGGGGCGTGGTCGAGGGGTGACGGTGTGTGGCTGGGGGTGTCCAAGGACAGTCTGCTGAATAAACATGTAGCCGTAAACGGGGTAGACTTAAGGGCCAAGGGGCTGCAAGAGGACAGTCTGACGGGCGAAGGGATAGTCGTAGCCGGGCTGGACTCCTAGATCTGTGGTCTCGGCAGCGAGTAGCCGCCGCGGTAGTGCACGTCGCGGACGGCGACGCGCCGGAAGATGGTGTCGACGGCGTGGAAGGTCTTGGGCGGTGCGCGGGAGCGTATGTCCACTGCCCAGGCGCCGCCGCCGTCGGCAGCGCTACCAAGATGGGTGAAGCAGAACGTCTCTTCGTCTTGGGCTTCGGTGTCGGCTTCCGGGACGTAGTCCGGGTCGGGGCCTATGTAATGCTCCCACTCCTTCTCCACCCACTTCGGCTTGGTCTGGTAGTCGTAGAACTCGATGCGGGAACCCAGCATGAGGATGGCGTAGCCGTTCGAGATGCCAGCTTGCGCACCCATAGCATCGTTCAGGATATCGGCGCGCGGCATCGAGACGTAGTTCTTGGCCGGGGTCATGAATTCCTCAGAAACCCAGTGCTCGAACGTGTTTAGGTCGTCCATCGTGATCGCCAGGTACGTGTGCTGAGCCCACTTCGTTGACCCATTGGGATACTCGACCTGGCTCAAGACGACGTATCCGGTGATGTGCTCGGGCAGGATGCGGTGGAACTTGTCCGCATTGATGTTGCCAACGTACCAATAATACACCGGCTCGATATTCTTCTTCAAGGGCCCCGTCATCTCGGAGCCCTTGCGCCTAGACGCAGTGTAACAGTCCTCCGGATACACCCATGTGCGCCACCCGCCCGGCGTCAAGAGCGGAAAGTCTACCGGCTCGACGCGGTAGCCCTGGTCCTCAGGATAGTAGTATTTCAGCAAAGCGAAAGCCAGCTCATTTCCTTTCTCCAGTCGGGGTCCGTGCTGGGCTCGCACTTCCTTCATGCGCTTGGGATCGAAGTATTCAGCGTAGTCGAATTCCTTGCCTAATTACAAATGAGTATTCATCCTATGGAAAAGTGTTCGTTGAGCCGCATCTCTCGTCCTTTGAGTCTACCCAGGATGCAATCTCCACAGTACCAATGCAAGGGGAATATAGCTTACCAGCCTTGACCCGTGGTGGAAAGCTTGCTGCGTATGAGGCGTACAGCGATTCGATGGTAGCGATATCCACGGCGTCGTGTTGATGTTCATCTTGAACGACTGCATTCTGCGACTTCGCGGACTCTGCCATGTCCATGGGTGCTGGATCAACGCTCGAGATGCGGGGGGTGGAAGTCGTGGCTGCGGCTTCGGCGGGAGCCACACTATCGACTCGGCCGTAGACCATGCCTTCCGCGATAGTCTGAGCCTCTTCATATGAATGCATGTCGAGTCGCGGATCGATCTTCATCATCTCGTCCGGTTCTGAGCAGTTCTTGATATGTTGATGCCAGTTTCGAGGTCTCCTAGTTTGTGATTGAGTGGAGGTGTGAGAGTAGAAATCTTATATACTCTCCACAGAGGTGTGGCAGGCCATTAACGATCCATACTGGTCTAGTGCAGCTAAGTGAGACTCAACTGTTCGTGCTAGGTGAGAAAGCGTTGGAGTTCTCACTTGACACCCGACGCACAAATCCCTGGGCGAGCGTTGCTCTGGCTGACGCGGAAAAGTATGAATGATCTTAAGCTGCACCTTCTAGGCTGATAAAGACGATGCCGTCAAAGTCGGGGCTATTGATGGTTACCACGGTGTCGAGGTTACGTCTCAGGTTCGGGGCTGGCCGGGGCCGCTTCATCAGGACCAGCTGTAACTTCCTTTAAGGCCTTCTCTCGCGCTTTCCGCTTGACCTTCTTTTCGCGGTTTCTCCTCGTGCGCTTTTCCCGCTCTGCCTCTTCTTTCTCCAAGGCAAGCCGTGCTTGCTCCGCTTGTTTGTTCTCAACAGCCTGCGTCTTCTTTCGCAGAGCAATCCGACTTTTCTTTCCCTTGCGTGCCCTCTTCTTGGCCTGGTGTTGAAGCTCAAAAAGCACAGGTGGATGACCAACCAAAACGACCTTCTTCATCCCGGCAGGTGTGAGCGTGCGCACCTTCCACGGCAGCGCAGTGCCAGGCCATGGTATCCTCGACATCTCTACCACCTCCCGACCCGTCAACGCAGTCGCTTTGTATTCTTCCTCTTTGTCACTCGTCAACTCATCTGCAAAATAATAGCATCTAGGCTTCTTTATATGCAAGCCAGGCTCGCCGTTCCCAGCGTCTGGCGAGGACAATCGTATTTTCTGAGATTCGGCCGTCTTCGATGGACCCGCAAAGAGCACGAGCTCAGCTTCCTCCTCGCTTCCCTCCACATCCTCACGAGATCCTTTTATGTCATCGTCTATAGTCGTGAAGGCGAATTCGCTCTGTACACGCGATCGAAGAAAGTCGGCCAGTTCGGGATCGGGACTCAATCGAGGCGAGGATTCGGGAGACCGGAGCGCCTCGCGGCCCACACTATACAGTGTTACCGAAATTTCTTTGGAAATGCTTATTGTCCGCCTACCTTCTGGCGCCTGTCGCGGCAAACATGGTGGTGTGGCTGCGTGGTGTTCACTGGGAATTTTGGAGTTCCAACGTTGAGCCTCGGATGATTGACATGCCAAGACTGAGACCGTGGGTACCTCGTCTCTCGCGTAAAGCTACTCGACTAGAAGCGGGCCATAAAGGTCAAAGTTTTCTATGGCAGGAAAACATGATAGTAGTAGTAGTAGTATTGATTAACGTCCAGGAACGTAACGTTCTAGCCTCCCGTGGGGCATGGGGACGTGCTAAGCTGTATTTACAGAAAGCATTTCGTGCCTGCCGGCTGGCTACCATCAGAGTAGCCTTGTTGTACATAGCCCATCCTCCCTTTAATAGGTCTACCTGCTACTACAGGCACCTAGATACCTATAGTAGCCGGCCCTCATCTGTGAGGGTGTTGTTGTTCTGCCCCTCTCTCCCTCGCCCTTGTAGCTCTGCTCCCGTACTGTCTTCCTCCCCCTACCTCGTACGAAGTAGGACCTCGTACGAGTTAGCAAGCTGCCTTGTACCTTGAGTAAAAACCTCGTAGGGGAAAACCTCAAGCTTGAACAAGTAGTAGTAGTCGCCTGAGCGGTACTTAGTTTGGGTGAAAGGTTTTGACCAAGTCTTGGCAGAGCGAAAACTCTGCATCTTGGCTTTTGGTCTCTTTATCGCAACAGCGCCAGCTTTTTGCGGATAAAGAACGTGATTCTAGTAATCAGCTTGTTCAGGCGAACAATTTCATACTACAGGAACCCCCCACACGGTCGTGTGGGTGGAATCACGATTTTGGTGTTCCTGCAGGAAAACATGATGAGTAACCCCAGGATCGATTATACAAGAGCTAAACTTTGATTGCTAACGTGGTTGTGTATAGTTAGCCTTCAGCTTTACGCGAGAGCTCGTACACTTTTGAGGGTTCGGCGACGTCACTCACGCGTCCAACATTCCGCACTCAATTGTTTACAGTAAGCAGACCCCCTTTCACAATTTTTGCGTCTGTGAGACGTATGCGCAGCTAGCTAGCGAGGTACAAAGGACACCCGGCATGACCGCCATTGCCTCCTTTCGGTTTCCCAGACATGATCTGGAAGACTACCAACGGAAGAATGAATGCGCGGCTGTTCGAATGGACACTTGTCCTGGCCTTATGCATTCAGCCCATTTTCATTACGTATACACACAACGGAGTTCCCTCACTGTCAACACTCCTAGAAGGAAAGCCAGGCGTGGTACTTGTTACTGAACCAATGGAAGAAAGAAGACCCTACGGGACATAACTTGAACCACCATATCAAGCACTTTGCTATCGTATTTCAAGATCCTGCATTAACTCTTCTGGTTGCTACTTGTCTGCCCATGTGGACCGGTGTCTATTCGCGAGCTAAATGAGCGTCAGTGAACACTCAGTGTTTCCAAAGTTCGGAGCGTCGAAATATCGTTTCTTACATTCTAGGCCAACTCCAAAATGAGGTTGGATTTTCGTCGCCTATGCATGTGTTGCAGCTGAAGTGCCGCAAGAACAATTCCGACTACCGCGATAACAACTCCCAACGCACCGAAAATGACGTTCAACTTGTCTGAATCGTGGCCGTGTGGTTCACTAGTGGTTTGATATAACAGCGGGCTTGGTATGAGGCTACTGCATGATGTCGATGTTCGGGTTATTGTGTAGTTGAGTGTTTCTAACGACATGACTAGGAATGCAGCGTCGACAAGCACAAGACGTACTTCAAGAATTTCAGGCGAGCGAGGAAGGGAGCTTCAATTGAATTCCAATCTTTGAAGAAAACCGAAATGCAACCGTGGAGCGGGTGGGGATGGATTTTTAAACAGACTCTTCCTCCTGGTCCACCAAGCAAGGTAATGTGCAACGGGCGGGTGGACGAGCTGTTATCCTGGGTGGAAGAACACCCAAATTCATGCCCGTCGCAGTACTTGTGGCCGACATATTGCGACAGGTGCGATGGCTAATATGATATTTCAACGTTGTTTTAGCATTCTAGGAGTAGGTGCTTGCACCGTTTTTGCAGAGAATGCAGTGCTCATACAGCTTCCGGATAGCAGGAACACTGTGCATGATATACGAGTACATGCGACGATGCGAGATTGGCCAAACAGATATCGCGGCGGCTTCAGTCCATGTCTACGCTTAGCCTTCGAAGGAATTGATTGCATGCTCGATTAGGGAAGGCGGTAATGTACGTCTGCTGGACCGTCCGCCTGGACGCTGCTGATAGGCTAGCAAGTCAGCCTTTCATGCTCACCTGTGGCTCCGCCACTGAATTGCAACCATGCAAGTCAGCCTCCACCAGACCCCGCGCTGTCATTTGTCGCACTTCGTCGCACTTCGTCGCAATTTATCGCAACGCCTAGTACGGTGGCCTTGCTGTCGAAATGCGAGTTTATAACCCCACAGGACGCAAGAAACAAGTTGTAGCACTGAACAAGAATCCTGCTCTCTGCGCATGCGTCGCCCATCTTGGCTTTACAGCACGCAAACTTAATGGCTTCCACTCAGCCTGATCCGACACGAAAACGAAAGTTCGCCCTTGTCAAGTGTGAACGGTGCCGGTTGGATAAACAAAAGTGCCTTCCTATCCAGCGTGACTGGCCTATCGAATGCAATCGATGCCTCGAGAAAGGCTTCCCCTGCTCACCTGGTAGGCGCATTCAACGCAGATCCAAGCACGAAGACACACTGTGAGTTACCCTGGTATAGGTACGGCCACATCCACCTGCTTATCTTACCCCGTTGGCCTCATCCACCCAGTCCAAGCGACCTTCAGCGGAGCTCGACGTCCGATGATTCAATTCTCGCGGCAGCGTGCGAGAAGAAGGTGAGGGATTTCGGCACTCTCCTTAGCTGCCATGGGATCATGAACTTGGCCCTCAAACGCCTCCATGACCTTAAGAAGACGACGCTTGCACCATTTTTGGACAAGTGGCACACAGAGACCGAGTTCAACCGTGTTCTAAAGTTTGGTACATATAAACAATTGATGTCCCGTTTCGCGGGATTGGAGCTCAAGCTTGCCCAACTGAGGCAAGAGATTGACATTGATGTGCGAAGATACCCGCTACACCCAGGCTCCGTATCTATTCTGCTTAACCAAGCATTGCCGCTTTTTGCATGGCAGACTTCCTGCCCTGTCTGCAATCGGCTAAGTGGTGATGATGATATTCTTCACAATCTTGAAAGGAAGGGTGAGTCGCCCCTTCAAGCACTGGTATTAAAACTCATTGCAGGCTAGGTGACTTTGCAAGGGCCTATCTTACCAGGCTGAGTCGACTCAGTCGCCACTTTGTTGTCCAGTACCATTGGTCCCAAGACTCGCCAGCCTTATTAGAGGCCGAGATATGTGGGCTGTATTCGTTGGCTATAGGGGCTAACGAGTCCATCCAGGATGCGCTGACCAGACACAATCTCTTCGAAACGTTGCCAGACGAGTCTCAATACAACTCACTTTACCGCCCCGACGAGATAAATTTCGGCATGGCTTTGGACGAACAAGCGGACATAGACTGTCTGGGGCGGACCGGTCTACACCAAGCACTTGATGCGGTGCCCATCTTAGAGAAGGAATATGTTCAGCCGAGAGCCATATTGCTGGCGCAACTGTTGACTTTCCTGGCCGACCGCCCGCTTGAATATATCAACCAACAGGACATTCTTGGCCGTACACTACTGCACATCGCGACCCAGAAAGGATGGACTGCTGGCGTTCGACAATTGCTCGACAAGGGCGCTGATACAAGCTTGAAGACAGTATACGGGAGCCTGCCATTGCACTATGCAGCCGCCAGCGGGAACCTGGACATTCTTAAGATGTTGCGGAATGACCTTCAAGGTGAGGGACACGCCAATCACGTCGACGTTCGCAACAACACAGCTCTATACTACGCTTGCGGAAACAAGAACCCGGGAGTGATCGACGAGTTGTTGTCTCAGGTTGATCCCAATGTTGGAGGCACAGCTGAGACCCCGTTGCCTCTATTAAAGGTGTGTTATCTCCAACTACATCCGACCCCATCATGAGTCTCCGAACTCACATCACATGCAGGTCGTGGAGCTGGGCGATAAGGACCTGGCGCAAACTCTCGTCAATGGTAAGTCCCTCAAGATACATTCGCATAAGTGAAACGCCAGAGCTCATGGTTTGTCGCAGCGGGTGCAGATTCGACATTCTTGGACGATCCGCCTCCAGGATTCGTTGTAAATCAAGCATTGACGATATATACCCCATCCGGAATGGAAGTCTAAGAGCATATACTAGTCACGGTGGTCCAGAGACTGCAGAGTATTCCCCGCTACCACCAATGTCTGCTATGAAACTGACCCGCCGTCAATTTTTGGACTTTAGCGATGGCGTTGAACTGTCGTAGTATCACAACTATTCCGAAGGCGTCGGTGTAGCGCCGAATAAAATGTCTCATGAACATTGTGTACGCATCCGTTCCGTGGTTGTGAGCGTACCGAAAGTACCAACCGCGCTGCCATCCTCAACACAATGATCACGTAACGCGACGAACCAAACATTGTGTACACAAGATGTGGCTCCCAATGGCCGGGGGGGGGGGGGGGGGGGGGGGGGGGGGGGGGGCTCGGGCGTGAACAATCAACATCTACCACACACAGCTAAAATTAGACCCTAGTTTATATCAAACATTGTGATGGTCTTCACTTATTATTCGCAGTGAGCCATCCTGAAGCGAATAGTCTTTTCGCGCAGAACATTCGAAGTCTTCACACCAAAAAAAATATTTCGCAATCTACAGTGGATCGCGACCATACATACCCGATTGCCAGATCCAGAGAATTCCCTTATCGCCGTTCGTCTTAAGATGGGTCAATACAATTCAATGGCGCAGGCGCCTGAGTCGCTAGTGGCCAAGGGTGTTATCACCAGGTCTGAACACAATCAGGTCCGGAAAGCATATCGTAAGCGCTTCAAAGCCCGTGGAGATGTTCCGCTTAAGTTCCTAAGAGAGCAACGTAGGAGAGGCGCTCACAATCACACAACGACCGAGACGCAGAAGCCGCGCGGAGACCAGGAGGCCTTACAACCAATCCAACAATATCGCCAAGATAACAACTTCCTAGGTATCCCACTTCGTCAGTCAAATAAATATCTCGATCTTGATGAGATCCACCTAATCTTCCGGTTCCAAATTTCAATACCACGCTCCTCGGTAGACATATGGCTAAAAAGGCATGAAAGGAAATGCGACCCGCACTTGCCCTTGCAACTAAACTCCTCACTTCCCCAGACGCGCGTCGAGGCTTCTGGCATCGCCTATTCCTCGGCGAAGCTACAATTGATGACGCCACAAAAAAGCGATACCTAGAGCCTTCGGCCGAAGAGGTTGACTATGCGACCGCGAGTGCCTTATGCGACCAAACTTTGCTGGAGATTTCCGAGCGACTGAGTTTCTTCTGGATGCCGGAAGATGAAGTTTATCATGCCATCTTTTGCCACGACGCTTTACACGCCCTCCATTACATCGACCGAACCATATTTGAGTCTTTCATCGAGCACGAAAATGGTGACCTGCATGCCTACACTGACAGTTGGTTCGGCCACATTGGTCTATCGTCTGCTTACCTTTACCATCTCCTCAGCCCAGAGTCGCCCGCGCGTCCGGGAAATTGGAATCCAGCTAACATGTGCTTGCAATTAGCTCTGGCGTATAACATCTGCCATGAGTTGGCGTATGCAATCTTCAGATGGCGGGATGGTGTTGGGGGGATTGCTGAGCCAGAGCCTTATGTTTTTCTGAAGGATCCGATGCCTGAAACGGGAAAATCTTGGAACTACTTCTTTTCCGGCGGTATTCTAGAGCTGCCACTTTACCCCGAATGGTTTGGGTACATGACGAACCGTAGTTGGAATTACATACACGCCACGCCCGGCTTGTCCGCAATCGTCGACATGCCTTGGATCGAAGAGTGGTTCCTCAAGGAGATGTGGGTGCATAAAATCCCACTCGGTACTGCACCCTCCACGGACAGGCCTACCTGTCCGAAGCTGTGGATTACAGACCGCTTGGTGGAATTGGAGGAGATCGCGAGTCTCCGGCCAGTTCTGTATAGGGACGGAAAGACAGTGGCCTCATGTTACGGGCACGATACTGAGGATTTTGATCATGGAGGTCTCTCTAAGCCCGGCTTCCTCGAGTCCTGGTTCTACGAAACAAGTAAGAGGTAGGCCGAAATGGCTGTTGAGGGTGGGTTTGATAAGGCTGATCTTGAGAGTGCCTAAGGCAACGTTTATATAGAAACTCTCGATTCATCTGCACACCAGCATCAAAGTAAACCATCTTAAGATGATGAGTCGATCCCTTAGAAGTGGGTAAGGCATGTCAGGCAGCGAGCTTGGACTTATCTTCCTCGCCTCTGTCGCTGGTCGACTTAGGCAACATTTAGTTTAGTTGCTAAACGAATTACTCTTTTCCGAATTACCCTTTATGTCTTAAAATCATTGCACTTCATACCAAATTTGACTTATTAGTATATTTTTGATCTGTATTGTACCAGTACTGTTCTCCTGTGAAAAGAAATCAAATAACTAATCCATAAGTTATAAAGAATGTCGATTCACGACACTATCGAGTCGCTATCGGATTTAACTGACACAGAATGCTGGACAGGAGACCATTGAGCAGAGCAGTCTCTCCTGAGGAGTCGTGGTGTTGTGAGAGGCTGGTAGCCGCTAAGCCCAATGCGGGTCTCTTGATTGCACCATCGGCTTAGTAATATTTGGCTTCCCAACGGGCCGATAAAATTATCACCCACATGTTTAAGCGCCTGCGAAGGTAGAACCAGGAAGCAAGGAAAGTCAGGCATAACTGGAAAGGAGGCCTTGGCTTCTGTCGATTAGTGAACCCCGGCTCTGCAGCACTTTGCTAGTGGTCACGCCACAAACTTGCACCGGTGGACTCAGCTTAACATTGTTCTCACCACGAGTGCACCTTCTCCTTGCTCTTGACTTCCACACGAAAACTGAAACAATGTTGCCCCGGGCCTCCGCCACGTGCCGGAGAGCAGCCTCCGCTGCAGGGCGATCTATCACAAACCCACATTCACTTCGGACTCATGCATCAGTAGCGCCCGTCGCTCCTCCTTATCTTTACAAGGTCGTGGTCGTTGGCGGAGGCACTGCGGGTATGACAGTCAGTCACCAGTTACTGCGGACCGGAAAATTCACTCAGGACGAGATTGCAATTGTCGACCCAGCCGAGTGGCATCACTACCAGCCCGGATGGACCCTGGTCGGCGGAGGCTTGAAGAAGAAAGAAGACCTGCGGCAACCCCTCAGGAAACTCGTTGGTCCGAAGTTGAGGCTGTTCCACGAGCAAGTGGGTTCCTTCTCGCCAGAGGAGAACCAAGTCACACTTAGCAATGGCGACAGGCTAATCTACGAACAACTCGTAGTCGCTCCTGGTATCAACGTCGACACAAGCACCATCAAAGGACTTCCTGAGGCTCTGGCTGACCCGAAGTCTCCGGTCTCCACCATCTTCAAGTACGAAACTTGTGACAAAGCTTGGAGAAACATCCAGGATTTCAAGAAGGGCACCGCCATCTTCGCACACCCTGCCGGGGCTATCAAGTGCGCAGGCGCCCCTCAGAAGATCATGTGGCTAGCTTCCGACCACTGGCAGCGCGCAGATCTGTACAACTACAAAGACCCTTCATCTTCGCCTATCAATATCTCCTTCGCAACCGGTCTCCCTGTTATGTTCGGTGTACCCAAGTACAACGCCACGTTAGAGGAGCTGCGCAAAGAACGCGGCATCGAGGGTCTGTTCCAGCACGATCTCGTCGAGATCAACGGCGATACCGCCGTCTTCGCGACCCCTTCCGGGGAGCGCCACACCAAGAAATTCGACTTCCTCCACGCGGTGCCGAAGATGGGACCGTACACATTCGTCAAGAACAGCGCTCTCGCGGATGCGGCGGGCTACGTCGACGTCGACCAAGCCACGCTCCAGCACAAGAAGTACCCCAATGTTTGGTCCGCTGGCGATGCGTCTTCGCTCCCGACGTCCAAAACCGCCGCTGCCGTTACCGCGCAGGCTCCAGTGCTCGTCAGCAATATGCTGCGCAGCATGGAAGGAAAGGAGGTCGAGGCAGACTACGATGGGTACACTTCGTGCCCACTGCTGACCGAGTACGGGAAGGTGCTGCTTGCGGAGTTCAAGTATGGCGGCCAGCCGAAGGAGACGTTTGGGAAGATGTTTGGTGTGGATCAGGCGACGCCGAGGAAGGCGTTTTATTATTTGAAGAAGGACTTCTTCCCTTGGGTGTATCAGAATCATATGGTTAAGGGAAGGTGGGGCGGACCGAAGGGGTTCATTCGGTGAGCATGTTCTGAATACTGGGGAACGACATGTACGATGGTACCTAGATGTACAATGATAGAGATAGTTGTTAACCTTTATCTCACTGTTCCGTCGCCTATACGCATTGATTTAGGCTAGAAGCTTAGCCCCACTCTAAGGGATGATATTGCCGATGAAATATCCCAAGGGGATTTAAAAGCGGAGAGATCTAAAAAAAATTAGGGGTCCTAGATCTTTAGTAGATCGTAGTACGGGCGGGTCAGATGCACTTATCCCCGTCGCACAACGTTCGCCTCAAGTCTCGCACGAATCATGCGCATATTAACACGGCACATATGCGCTTGGATTGCTAAGTGGCGTATGCAGGTGGGACGTTTCTGTCACACTGTGGCCTTGTGACAGCACGGTTGCGGGCGTTCGCGTCCGTTTTTACAAAAAAAGAATGTATGCTCGGGAAACAGATTGTGATGCTTCGAGTACTCCATGATGTATCGTCCGCTGCCGCTAGAACTATGAACATGCGATGCGTACATATATAGGATGTGAATTGATGACGTCTGAGATCGCAAATGCAACCTTCCCGTTCTCGGCTAGTCAGGGACACTACAAGGCGCTTTCCAACCCCGGGTCTTCTACTCTACGAACCACGAGCAACACCAACTCCCCGGGGAACCCGAGGGGTAATAGTAACGCAGGCCGTGTGTACAGTCAGTCCGCCTTAAAAACTGACCAGTGAAGTATGCAGAAAGTCATGTCCGGAGTAAGAAGACTTGTGTGTACCCAAGCTACCAGTTCCTCGGAGCGCCCTTCGCTCTGATGAATTCACATCGAGCTTCTTCACCTAGGCCACACCCTAAGAAAACATCGGGAGTCCAAGGCCACCGAAATAACAATCGAATCCACAAGTACGAAAATTTCGTATGACCGGAGGCTGAAGCAAGGCTCATTCTATTTACATGTCGTCATGAATATCCGTCGCCACAAAGAGATCGCACCCGCCTTGCCGTCTTCAGTCTAGCCTTGCACGGCACATCTGCATAAGTGAGGTGGGTTAATTCGATCGCGTAGATCGTAGTGTCTTGTTACATAGATCCCAGTGCGGAAGGTAGACGACAGCGCGTTCACAGCGCGCCTCTCGGAGTAGGGTATATTACCATGTCGCGCGCCGTAAAGTAACCCTGCATTTGCCCGGCAATTTGGACTGTCACTGCTCAACTTTCGACATGGTGGCCACAAACGCTCTCGACGAACATACGACGGGCCTGGACGCGGACCAGAAACCTCCAATCGAGAAGACGCAGTCGAACGTCGCGATTCCCATCTACAATGACGTGGAGCGCGTGTCGTCGACGGATCTTTCCTTTGGCGCCATTCTCAGAGGCAAAGCTGCGAATCCGCTCACCCCGTTTGAGAAGAAGGCTGCGCTTGCCAATGTTGAGTTGGACAAGTTTGGCATGGGGAGATACCAGATATGCATCTGGTTCTTATGCGGTTTTGGATACTTTCTTGATCTTGCATGGAGTCAAGGTGTCGGATTGATCGCATCTGCAGTGTATCAAGAGATGAATGTGCCGGATTCGAGAACGAGAGATATCTGGGCTTTAGCTAATGCGGGGCTTGCTGTTGGAGCACTGACCTTTGGCTTGCTCGTCGATGTTATAGGGAGAAAGTGGGCTTTCAACTTGACCTGCATGATTACATCTGTCTTCGGACTGCTTCTTGTAAGTCTCGGAAACCGTTGTTGCGTTTAGACAGTCTGCTAAGTTTCCCCAGGCTGCACCGAAGTACAATTACGAAGCGATCTGCGGAATCTACTTTCTTGCGTCCCTCGGTCTCGGCGGTAACATTCCCATTGACGCTACAATTGCCTTGGAATTCCTCCCGCAAAGCCGCAGAAACCTTGTGACTCTTCTGTCTCTGTGGCAGCCTATCGGTGTGGTAGCTGCTTCGGGAATCGCGTACGGAACCGCCGCCAAATACCGATGTGACGTCGATCTTCCTTCCTGCACCGTCTCGAGCAATATGGGTTGGCGCTACGAAGTCATCGTCCTGGGCTGCGTGACTTTACTCATCTTCTTCCTCCGCTTCTTCGTCTTCACGTTCCACGAATCGCCAAAGTTTCTGCTCAGCAGAGGAAGGGAGGCCGAAGTGATCGAAGTGTTGCACGAGATTGCGAAGTTCAATCGAGCACCACCGCCAGCTTTGACTATGGAGATGTTCGCGTTGATCGACGAGGTCGACTCAAACAGCCCCATGGCACCTACTGATGCACCTCAGTCACGCGCAGACTGCTAAAAATGTGGGGAGAGGCTTCCTCCGAGAGATCAAGCGCTTGAAAGGGGTTTTCGGCAATAGACTTCAGTTGTTCACCTTCATTCTGCTTGCCATAGCTTACATGGTATTACACCAACTCTATTCATCATGAATTGTATGCTGACCAGGCAATATAGGGCGATTACTGGTCATTCAACCTTGTCGGGTCCTTCCTTCCGATCATTTTACTACGAAATAACGTATCTGACGGCCGTGACTCCGTGTCGGACACGTATGAGCAATACATTATCATCTACGCACCTGGTATCATCGGTGCGGTAATGGGTCTCGTATCGGTTCAGATGCCGCTTGTGGGCCGCAAGTGGTCACTTGTGTTCTCCGCCATCTGCCAGGGTCTAGCGATGGCTATGTAAACGCAAGTCAAGAATACTGCTGGCTACGTGGGTCTCAATGCTCTGGAATACGTCATGCAGACTGTAAGTACCTTGAACTTCTCTGCACGGCAGGGCTAGAGAAAACTTGCTGACTCTGCACAGTACTTCAACGCCGTCCTATACGCATCCGCTCCCGAATTGTTCGACACAAGCTACCGCGGATCTGTTAGTGGCATGCTGTCCTGCCTCGGTCGTATATCGGGGATTGTCGCGCCGTTCGCGGGTGCGAGCTACCTTGCTGCAGAGAGCTCGGGCATTCTTTGGCTAGGTGCGGGTGGTATTTGGCTTGCTGCGTTTGTAATGGTGTTCCTACCTGTGGAGATGAGAAACAGGCAGATGTTCTAGATGCTCAACGCAAGTTAGCAACTCATGAAATCAAGTCAAATGCCGGCAAAACGCAGAAGGGCTCTACTTACGGGTTTCATGGAGGTCTGGGTGTGACTTTCAAGTTTGGTTTCTCAATGTTTCGATCCGTGGTTCTGCCTAGGCAGAAGTTCAGTGTTGAGCATCGAGCGACTCATGAAACAAATTCAAATGTGGGGCAATGAAACCCGCGTTATCCGTTTCGAAATCATCTGTACGAGGACTCGATTTTTTTTTTTTTTACAAAGCACTGCAACAAAACAGATATTAAGAAAAGTGCACACTGCAGATCGCAATGAGTTGGATATGGAAGGCTAGGGGCCGAGCACATACCGTTCTCACTTTAATAGACCGTTCGCAACCAGTTCGTCTTAAAGTGTTCAAACACTACGTGAGGCTGAAAAAAACGAAACACTAAGCGTGGTGGGTTAACGTATTCAACGACGAACATGTCACGCAGTGTGAAATTTCGACCTAGTACCACATTGTTCTATTAACAGAGTTCACATCCTTCTCTTAGATGTGTTTCATATGCTTGGCATTCGGCCATGACCGCTCTTTTACCGAAACAAAGGCGCAAAGAAGTTGACGTTGAGGTCAAAAGTCATGGTATTCCCCGCGACGCCCACGTTCTCCTCCGCAACATACCAATTGTAATCTTGTAGTTCCTTCTCAGCTTCGCCGAACATCTCGGCAACGCCATAGTCTCCGTAGTAGAAAGGCTGACCTTTGAGGAGTTTCTTTTCGTGCTGCTAAAACATCAAGGAAACGCTCCAGACAGGTACTGCATCCGCTTCTCGGATCGCGCGCCAATGTGCTTTTCGACGAGTCTTGAACGGCACTTCGCCCTTCTCAACGAAGTCGAAGATAGTTACCCTGCTGTAGGTGCCTGGAATGAAGAGCTCGACGCTACGCTCCCACGAGCTCTTGCAGTAGTCGCACGCAACCACCTCACAAGTTTTGCCTAGAACAACATTTAGACCTTTGCAAGATGATCCGAATGCATTATTGGTCTCTTCCCTAGCGTTCTTTGGTATGAGAAACTACCCAAAGAATGCTCTACTCAGCTCTTCCTCGCTTAAATCCGGTATCAGTCCTTGACTGATCCAGTAATCTGAGGTTCCGTCCTCATACAGGCCCAACGGCCTGGAACAATCCTCAGCCTGATATTACCGCCAATAGCGCCACTCATCATAAGCCTCTGCATCCATTATCATCCCAGATTTTGGATCAATGAATTTAACATCCATTTCTGGGCGTACAACGCGAGAATATTGAAGTTTATCCGCCAACTGGAGACTACAGCAGGTACTCGCGATCTGAATTTCTTTTAAATTCGCAAATGAGGGAGTCCGGTCTTCATCGAGAGTGAGCCAATGGCTTCCATCGTTTCTCTTGATACGTAGCCGTCGGAGAAAAGGTTCGTAATCTTTGAAATACTCCAAGAAGAGAAGACCAATTGAAAGCGTATCGAGATCCCAGTTAATCCACGTATAGCGATTTTGGGAGTTGAGCCCTGCACTTGGGAGGCAAGTGCGCGTGTAAAGACTCCGACGGACGATATGGTTGCGTGCCTCCTGGCAGGTATGCATGATAGCTGGTGCGGGGGTGGATATCGTGAAGAAGCACAAGGCGCCAAGATCGAATGAGTGAGGAAGGAGGCCTCTGGCTCTCGGTTTGTAGTTGCATTTTCGATGGACGAGATGAACATGAACAACGCGAGGGACGACCGCCAGTTCCCAAACTATAGTGCGCAGCTCGTATGGAAGTGCCGAAAAAGACATGGCGAATGTTGAAGGCCGGTTGGCTCAAGCTCCACGGTCCGATCTGGGGCAATGAAGTCGCTGATTGATTAAGGCGAAAATGACAGTGAGTCGCTAGCGAGCCATCGAGACACCTTCCCAGGACAGCTAGTCTGACGGTCTTCTCCATGATGGCAGGTCGTTTATCTTGACGTTGCGCGCGCGCGTCTGCAGTGTTTGTCAGCCGTAGAGGGTATGGAGAGTGCTTTCGATTGAGCAGGAATATTCATAGCGACTTTTTTTTTGCTCGCTACGAGCATTGCTGAACCAAATTAGTAACGCAAATCGTTGCGTCGGGGTTACTAGCGTGGGCGCGTTGTTGTTGAGGCGGAAATACTCCGCTGGGTGGGGCGCGTACCGGAGGAAGCATTCGCCACGACGACGCCAATACTCCTGTGTGGGTCAGGTACGAATGGCTCCGATGCAATAAAACTGATTTCAACTTGTGAGACGAGTGCGGTCATATCATACAAGTGATTTATAAGACCCTGGGTGAAATGATAACATTAGTGGACAAGTGATTGAATTGTAGAAAGAACTAGGCTTCGATACCGAGTTACGCAGGGCAGTTCTGAAAAGCGAAAGCTGCCTTCGGTGCGGACCACAACAGCCAAGCAACAACCCATAAATACCCCACCGCTGTCTCGAAAGCCGAAAGAATCGACGTATTGACCCATGACAGCGAGCTCTTCCGATATTGTTTCCAGTTGTACTGGACCAGGCCCTCCAACACGAACGACAATGGCTGGATGCACCAAAACACCATTGTTCCTCTGCCCCAAGCACATCTTCCTCCATATAGCGTAGTAACCATCGCATGCATTATAGCTGACAGAACAAAGACGAGGCAGTTGTTGAGAATCCTCGAAAAAGGAGTGCCTTGCGGAATGCGAAGCATCCTTGTGAACGTCGATGCATGGAAGTTGAAGGACTTGTAGACGAGACGATGCCAAAAGTTTGCCCAAAAGCGCCTCATCGTGTATGACTCGGTCAAGGGTCCGAAAAGTGGCGGCCACTCCCATGATTGGTCAATGCCAGTGGCGATGAAGAAGATGGCGAGAGCATCGTGGTAGGCGGACAAGCAAAGTATGTCAGGTATGAACTTGTTCGCAGCAAGTAAGGCCCGGATCTGGAGCTCTCGAACAGTAACGGGCGAGGTCGACGGTTCATCAGAGAACATTTGCTGGAAGAGGCGTCGCAATAGTACCTCTTTCTCTGGACTCATGTCTGAGGGTTTGAAATAGCCGACTGTTGCTGACACCCTGTGCTCAAAGTAAAGAGACAATAAGACAGAGTTCAGTAGTAGGTAACCCAGGCGAATGAATATCGCTGACCATTTGCCCCTAGTTGCGAGGCTAAAACGAGAGGCAGGTGCTTCGAGTGGCTTGTCTTTGAAAGTGTCGGTCGACGGTTTTGCGAACACGATAGTGCTTCTCTGTTCAGGCCAAAGATACGGGTTTTCCCAGGCCATTCCGATTCCTCTTGCATTGTATGCTCGCTTCCACCCCCTTCTCCATGATGTATCCCGATCTTCGGCCTCGTTTTTGGTGATCTATGCTCCGTTAGCCATTTAGTCTTACGAAATTCCCAGCCTGGTATCAAGAGAGTAAACCTACACCAGCCCTACCTCCAGGCATGAAACACAGAGCCACGATATACGAGGAGAGTATTATAACAAAGCGAGAATATGTGTCGTTAAAGAAGTCATCCGGCGAAAGTTTTGGGGAGGTTTGCAGCGCCCCGTATGCTGGTGCTACAAGTAGAAGGAACCCAGTCCATCTGTTAAGCTCTGGTAAACACCCCACAGCGAGACATGTGAAACAAAATGAGAACGCCCAAGCGATAGGTTGCGCTGCTGAAGTCAAAGTCCACTCGGTATCGTGACCCGCCATGACGAAGGATTGTCAAGAAATAGAAAACTTGGTTTAAAGAACGTTGAGAAAGTAAACGAATCGATCGCAAAAGAGTGTTTGAGAACCGGAAATCTATCAAAAACGAGTGACAAGAGAATTGTAGAGGAACGTAGATGTCCACAGCCGGCCAGCGTCTGCTCGAGGATATAATCTCGTCCCCAACGGACTTCTGATACATCGCATAATTGTTCTGCTCGGACGCCAACTCTATGGCGTCCCTCTGCAACGATCCGTGGTCGACGTCAAGAGTCCTGCGCGCTAGCGTCGTGCCCAGGTTCGTCCACCAGCATCCAGGAAATCTCCGACCATATCCAGCTACGAAGAGGCGCCCAAGGTCGGAGTTGCGTTGGAAACAACGACAGGCAGCCTAGAGTCGGAGACGAGGACATTGTGCATATGCGATTAGCGGTCGGCAGAAACCAGATGCGGCTCGCAGGGCGCAGGGCCGCTTTTGGGGGCCTAAATCCACTAGCCTCCGGACTCCGATTCTTAGCGCTCCTATTCAATGCCCTCGGGCGGTGATTCGGGCGAAAACAGCCTCATATGCTTATCTCAGTCGGGTTAGCATAAGGCTTGGTCTTTCTCGGTTCGATTTGCTACGACATTTCGAGAGACAGCCCTATATGGTAGCGGCAGTTAAGCGAAGGCTTTCGTGCGACTCCTAGATGGAGTCCTCGTCGCCAATGTTTGAACACATCGGAGAGCCCATTCGGGCTCCTAACAATTTCCCTCTTTTGGGGTAGCGGTTATTGCGTCGCGTAGACCAAGACCGGACAATGCCTTGTAGAATGTGAGCTGAACAGTATAAAGTATCATGAGTTTGTTGTCGAAAGCTCAGCATCACACTCACTACCAATCCAACTTCCAATCTACTCTTCACTTCACAGTCGCTCTTTCTGCCCGGTTGCAGTTAGCTTTCAATCAACGCTCCAAACTTCTCCTCTACCAAACAACAACTAACCTAACCAACCAACTCATTCAAAATGCAGTTCTTCGCCATCATCGCCCTTGCTTTCGCCGCCACCGGCGTCACTGCCTGCAGCGACAACAACATCTTCTGCGCTCCCGGCATGGGCGCTTGCCAGGACCCCGCCGCCAACTGCGCTAAGCGCTCCGTCGACACCACCTTCGGTGGCTTCGCCAACGTCGCTCGCTCTGCCCTCCACTTGGAGAAGCCCGCTGAGGCCAAGATTGACGCCGAGTAAACGAGCATCTCAACGGTATGGAGCACCTGCCAACCATCCCCGTGCTACTACTGATCGCCCAGCAGACCGTTCGAGATGACTGGCATGCATAGCATTTGGGGGGAGTTTCATCGTTGATAGAAGCGGTTTGAGGGTTTAGAGCTTTGATTGAACTTTTCATATTCTCACAGTCATTACCGATGTACGATCTTCAATATAATTGGATTGAGTAGAACCGTTTTCCCATCTCTGCCGACGGTGACTCCACATCGATTGAAACCAGGGGCTACCGGTACCCACAAAGAAAACACCTGCAATGGGCTATTGCTGCGGGGTTCAAATTTCCAATAACATCTGGGCATCCATGGATCGATGATGATTTTCGAGAGCTTTTGATCAAAACTTGGGTACTGTACTATAGCCACGTGACTGACGTCAGAGGTGGTGTGCGTGGAAGGCACCACCTAAGTGCACGGACTACTAACTCAACAGACTCCACACACTCTTTTCTGCAGATATCAATACAGATTGTTGTCCTCATATGTCTGCCTGCCCACATGTACCGTACTGTTGCCTTGCGTGTTCTTCAGTTGGAAACCACTTTAGAACCAGGCGTTATTTGGTAGCGAAAAATTGCAACCACAACACAGCTATTGCCAATATATTTATATTCCCAACAATGACAGTATTTCCCCGGGAACACACGACAATCGAGACTTTCAGGAAGACCACCGTATTGCCTTTCCTGATTGTGCACCTGCCGCTTGACCCTTCTGTTCAAAGAAAACAGTAAGTTGAACCTGAAGTTCAGGACGGATAGTTTCTCACGCTTATCAGGCACTCAAAAAGATTACCGAGCAACATGCATCTCCTGACGTTCACTCTGATAATCAACGTGGGCATCCTCTCCGCTTGCTTCCCCACCCTCGCATTATCCCAGCTCACCTCATCCAAATGCGATGACGCCGCTCTCGCGGCCTTCATCCCGCCCAACTCCACCCAGCCTGCCGCCCACTTCAAATCCTACCTCCAAGCTCCCGCCTGCGCGCCCCAGCCTCATATCATAGGTCTCGACGCAAAGAACCGCTTTGAGGAGGACTACGAGCACTTCGCCGAGTACTTCAACAAGAGTAGTCCCGATCATGTTCCCGAGGCATGCGATAGCAGATTTAAGAAGGTTGAGAAGGATGGAAAGCTGCCGCGAAAGTGGGACGACTATGTTGGTGAGGAGAAGAAGAAGTGCAGGGTTAGCACTAGCACCAAGGGGCCCGAGGATGGTGGGAAAGGGCAAAGGAAATACAAGAGTGTCGGTATCAGGACTTTGGAAGGGGACATGAAGACTGCTGCGATAGCAATTGTAGCCGCACATGCTTGGGGTCAGGCGATGTTCTAGATAAGGAATTCGCAACGTTCCGGCTCTCGATTCATCTCGACCCAATTTCAAAAACTCATCATTTCAGTCCCAGAAATCGCACAACCTCAAGATCTCTGTACGCGACAAGATCTGCGTCTCGATTTTCTTACCCTCTTTTTGTGCCGTCGCTGAAAGCCAAACTGAGCTCCCCGTGCTAAATCCTCCAAAAGTTCAAGAATTCGTGGTACACCTAGCAGTTCCAATACCCCAACCAACCCATCCAATGTTTTCACACGCCATAAATTCCCATCCGCCGCCCACTTCTCCTTTAAAACGCCCATTCCAATACCCACCAAAACCATACCCGATCCCTCCGCCCTCCGAACAATCAGCTTCTGAATCCCGCACTCATTCTCTATCAACACACTATAATAGTACAAAGGCCTTAAACATACCCCACCAGCTGTGAAACCCGCTATAGACATAATGCCACACAACATATACCTCGCAATACTTCGATCATCTACACAATCTATATGTATAAGAATAATATGACAGATACGCCATAAACATTACACAAGCATCAGCAGCACATCACATCCTGTGACGGTTTAGGACATGAAGCTTGGGCCACCCGTGTACGTGCGGCCCGTCCACGTGATCCACGTGATCCACAGTATATAGCTCTATAGCGTAGCTTCTCAATCAAAACAACGATTGCCTCAACACTATTTTCGACGTCACACATCCCATCAAAACCAACCTCCACTCAAAACAAATAGATAAAACTAAACGAGTGTGGCTATATTTTCGACTTGCTAGCTGAACCTGGGCACTCCTCGTCTCGCCCACTCTCCCCAATCACCCCACCCTCCGCGTGCTCTCCACTCAC
>ML976658.1:151916-184644 GCA_010015655.1 Bimuria novae-zelandiae CBS 107.79
CCCCCTCCCCCCCCAGCGCTCTAGCAGTGGTCGCTAACCTGGCTGCCAAAAGGCTCATTGACGCAGTTTCCATCGCACAAGCGGATGAACTGAATAGCCCCGTCGTTGACGCAGTTGAACAGGGCTTTGGTCTGCGCGTTGGCGTCGGTGGGTTGGCCGGCTGCGTCGAGGGTCTGGTAGATGGTTGAGGCGTAGTCTCCTGGCGTCTGTGTTAGTCTCCACTGGAAGCGGTGCGGGAGAGAGGGGGAGAGGGGGGTGGGGAGACGAACCCTGAGAAAGGAGGTTGCCACTGCAGTACGCGAATCCAGCGAAGCAGTTATCTGCAACGACGGTGCTGGCCATGGTGGCAGCGGCGAGGAAGGCGATCTTGGAGAAGAACATGGTGATTGATTGATTGAGTGAGAAGTGTTGATTTGGTTTGGTGAAAGATGCAGGTGATTGGAGAACTGGTTGTTGTGTGACTATTCTCCATAGAGCGGAAAAGATGCCTCTTTATATACACCTCTTCCCCTTCAGGCTTTCCATCTTCTTGTCCACTCTGCACGATGATGCTATTCGGACCTCCATGCCTGAAAATGTTCGTCACTGCCATCAACAGGCGTACTTGGCCAAGTAACATCAGGTAATTAGCCAAGTACCCTCCGGTAGACAGTGCTACGTTGTGTTGTGCAATGTGAAGCATCGGGCGTTGTCTTATTCAGCCGCTAGGACGCACCTAGGACACAGCGGATGTCGATCTCCTAGGCGGCCCCCATACCCCGACATACGCAGGATCTACGTTCGGGGATAATAAATGCCTAAAATACACGTGTTATTATGATTCTGGAAATACCTGCTCGACCCACAATATTAGTCAGTCATCTAATCTAGCTTTAGGCAGGGTAATTAAGTAATTTTACCTTAATAACGTTATTTTTTAATATTACTTTTATAAATAATATACCTTATACTCTTAGAGAACCTACTAAATATAAATTATAGCTTTTAGTACTATAAGTAGTACTTAAAAAGTTAACTACTAATTACTTAAATTACTTAGTTTAAAAAATAATAGGCGTTCCCTACTCTACTACTAAAAGGAATAAATTATTAATAAAGTGTTTTAGTTAATTATATAGACTATTTAGTATTTAGCGTAGGTGCCTACTTATACTTAATTAGTTTTATAGAGATAAGCTACTTAAATACCTTAAGAGTAAACCAACTATATATTTAAATAAGATACAGGCCTTTTTATATAATAACTTTAATATAAGAATCTTTATTTTATCCCTCTAAAAGACCTTAGCTAAACTTAATTAGAGTAGAAAAGTAGCTTTAAAAGCTATAGCTAAGCGTAATAAGCTATTTTATTAGGCCTTTTATGCGTCCTGCTAGCAAATATATATAACTAATTAAGTTATCTACCTTAACAAGAGGCCGCTAATAAGCGAACTAGCGATAGGAAGTACAGCTGGTCGCCCGTTAATAGCCCTATTGACGCCGTCTACTCAGCGCGACGCTTAGAGAAGTGGAGCGTTCTGCCGGCCATAGACGCGTCTGGTTACCTTACCCACGTCGTATACCAGGGAGCAATTACTGCAGAGCCGATGGAGCATTTTGTGGCTACTCAGGTGCTCCCACTTTGCAACTCCTAGCTAGGCAAATAATTAGTAATACTCCTTAGTAACGCGTCTATCTATAAGTTAGTAAGGCTTTAGTAACTATATAAAGACGGAGGCGTAATATTAGAATACTTATTATTATACTTACTTAATTTTATCCTAATTAAGTAGATCTTTAAAGCTCTAAAAAGCTAAATAAAACAAAACTTTAAGCGGGCTAATATATATGCTAATTTTACCTACTTCTTAAAAGAAGCTATATAAGCTATTTACTATAATTGTAATGAGGTAAGCGCCCCGCTTACTAAGCCAATACTATGTGACTTCCTCACCTGCACCAAAAGGTACGCACGAGAATACTTAAGCCAAGTATTACTCGTATAGTATAATATATATAGGATATGCTAGGGTCAGCCACTAGCGCTAGTGTTTGATCCTAGCCTAGCCGGAACCTCTATAAGCGAGAGAAGGCCACGTGTTCGACCGTGCCTACCTCGTTACAATAATATGCCTACTATAAGTAAGTGGCGGCGTAACTACGCGTGAAGAAAGTCTATTAAAGAAATATTAAAATAGCCTTTATAGTAGTAGAGATTTTGTACCTATAATGCTAAGAAATAAATACTATATTAATTAAGTAAAATAGAAATAAACTTCCTAAACTAATGACTGTTATTAAATTTTAAATAGCTTTTATAATTATAAAGTTATAGATAAAGAGGTGTTAGCGGCATTAATATAATAAGCTATTTTAATAATGGTAGGTAATACTAGCGGAGATAATTTTATAGTAACCTACTATAAAATGGGCACGTACTTAGTTAAATTAATAAAGAAATTATTTTAGTTTTATTTAAATGCACTAGATAGCCCGGGCCTATAACGCGTTTTCTATGCCTAAGTTACTAGCTTCCCTATTATAATACCCTACTTAGTTAACTACTTTACGTTTCTTATTACTTAATTTCTACTTATTATTACTCTTTAAGCCTTTACAGCGCCCCTAATTTCGCTTACTAAAAGTCTAGCGTATTTAAATTACTATTATTTTACTATGCTGGGTAGCCGTAAGAGTAGCCTAATAAGTAAAGTAAACTTCTCTCTTTAAACGCTAAATAGCATACCTCCGTATAATACTATACTATGCCAAAAGTATTGTCGCGCTAGGCGCACGAGCCACCACAACAATGCGAAGCTGTAGATACACGTGTTCTTTAACACGATATTACTCTATTAAAATAAGGTCTTTTAGTATAGAAATTTTAGGCAATTAACGCGTAAGGAATAAATTAATAAAATAGTAGTATAATTATATTCTAGCCTAAGTAGAGGCTAGTGCGAAGATAACTAAAATTATAAAGTAGCTTAATATAATACAGCGTATAGTATAGCGTATAATTAAGAAATAAAAGACTATTTATAATAATATTTTAAAACCTTATATAGGCCGTCTACCTATTTTAACTGAGAAAGACTATTAAAAACTTATTTATATTACTAAAAAATACTTAAAAATTAAGTACTATATACTTATAAATAAAGCTAGGTTTTAACTATTTAATAAAGCTTTACCTAGCGTCTTAAGGCGTATAATAGCTTAAATTTTAGTAAAAAAAGATCTCTATAAGTTTAGGGTAAAGTAGAGATGTCGCGGGAATTATCCCTTGTAGGTATCCTGATCGGAAGGATCTGGTGGAACGGGCAAACATAACACCGAATGCTCAATATAAATACTGCTCTTACAGCAACTTTTTATATGTTACTGATCAATCAATTCGATCTCCGAACTATATACTATCCAGCTCGTTTTACCCTCCACAAGAGACTAAAAATTAATACTATTATAATAAAAAAGGATTTTAAGTTTGCCTAAAATTAGTATAAATTTAATTAGTGAAGGACTACTTTAAAATTTAGTAATAAGTGTTCTATCGCCTAAGACTTTAACTATATAAATTAATAGGTATAGCGCCTACCTTCGGAGAAATAGGCATATAGCAAGATAGAGGAGCTCTCTACAGCCAGGCAACCCGCGCGTATGGTTTGGGCCGCCGTATGGATGACACCAGGGGCTCGAGTTGGGCGTAGTCCTCTGGTAATCATGACCCGCAATATATCATCACGACGCCATAGGTATTCGGCTTGGAGCTATACTAAAGCACTCGAGGAAGGTCTCTTGCCTCATTTTAGAGCTAGCTAGCGGTTTATGCAGGATAATGCACCTATCTACACTACTTATTACTTAAGGAACTAGCTTATAGATTATAGCGTATAGATTATAGATTTCCTAGCGTACTCTCTAAATCTTAACCTTATAAAATACCTATAGTAAGTACTTAAAAAGAAGCTCTAGAAGCTCTATCTTAAGTTTAACTATATAAGGACGTCTAAAGTTAAGTAGGAGTAGTTTAAAGATAGTTTATATAAAATATAAGTAACTATACCTAATACTTTAATTAAAATATTTATTACTATAATGCTACATTGCCTCGCCGCCGTATAATAAGTAAGAGACTATTAGACTAAATATAAAATATAATATAATTAATTTTTAACTTTTAGTATCTAACTAAGGCGTAGTCTTATAGAGTTATAGTGTCTTAAAACTTACTTTAAAAGTGGTGTTAATGGTCTAAGCGCCTAGCGCAACAATACTTTTATCATCCAATTATAAATCTATAAGCATATTAATATTAATCTTAAAGTCTTAAATAACTATTTCTAGCACTTCATTAATTTTTATAATTTAATTAGTAAAAGCTTTAAATTTTTAATATATAAAGAACTTTTAGGTGTAGGTTAATAGCTATAATAGATTTTAATAAGTTAAAGACTCCTAGCTAAGCCTTAAGGGCTTAGCTAGTCTAATTACTTTAAGTAAAGGACGTAGTAAAGCTTAACTTTAGGCTAATTACTATATAGTATTAGCTATAATAAGTCTAATATATTTATTAAAGGTATCTTTACTACCGCTGTCGCTGGCCGCCCGTTTTTTGCGCCTCTGTGCCTTCTTGTTAGCCGCCCGCGCCCTCGCGTTGACCAGGCATAAACGTATATTGTCTGAAGGAGCCTCGACGCTACTCTCTCCGAGGGTTATCTCGCGCGCCCAGATCGCCACGATATTGCTATTGGCTAGGTAGTGGTCCTCGAAGCGATCAGCTCTCCCTGGCGTCCGCGATACCCAGCAGCAGAAGGAGTAGTTGCGACACTTTAAGTCCTGGCACCTCTATTTATTACGGATCTATATTGCAACGCTGTTACCTACAGCAACTTTAGTAATAAGCACCTTAAGTAAATTTAAAAATTACTAATTTATTATTATTAGTTAGATCCTTAGCTAGCCTTTTAATACCCTTTATTACGTATTTAGGCATTTTATAGCGTTTTTATACGCTATAACTTTAAGTTAAAGTTAATGTAAATAACTTTATTTAACGTCTTTTTAAGCTACTAGGCCTACTCTCTTACGTAATTAAATTTAAGGACCTTTCTATACTAGAGTAACTTAATAAGTTATAGCTTCTTTAACTACTTACTTATATATATAGTAGTAGTAAAGTGTTCCAAGGTGCTTTTACGTACCTAAGCCTAATCTAGGTTAGGGGAGGATAGGTCAAGAGTAATATACCTTATAAATACGTTTAGTAGTTAAGAGCTTAAAATAATAACGTTAGGGTTTATAAATAATATAATTTTATAATAAACTATAGAATAACTAACTAGGAGATTTACTAATTTATTATAAAAAATATACTTATAGTATCTTAAGTTAATTATAAGGAGTAGGAAAGGTATAAAGAAATTATTAAATTATATACTATTTATCTTAGTCTTTACTATTAATAAAATTATTATTGTAGTCCTGCTAAGACCTTCCTTTTAAAGGTAGTCCCTAAAACTTACTATAGTCCTGACTTTTATACAGGACTTCTCGCTTATGCAGGACTTTATTACGTAATTACTGTGACGATCGTGGGACTTGCTGTGATCTGGGCATCGTCACAAGGGCGATGGATGGCAGGTGCCACGCTGTGATGGCAGCTGCTACACTGAGAAGGCAGTCGCAGCATTGAGATAGCAGTTACTAGATAGCGGCAGACTGTATGCCGCCTACTCGGCCCTCTCGATCCCTTTCTCTTCTTTAGCTTTGAGTCTTTGTCCATAGCGCCAATCTATCAGCCGCAAGGCTATATCTTGCTGGCCGTTACAATTACTAACCTAAGCTACCCCGCGCTTCCTTGTGTTCCTCCGCTCTAGTTATTTTGCTAATACTAGCCTTCTTAGCGTAATTGTCTGGTCTCTTTGTTCTTGTGGGGTTTGTGATTGTAACATAAGGCTCTTAATAGAAGCTCTTTATAGTAGCTACTTATTTACAAGATTTCTTACAACGTTATTTACTTACCTTTAAAGTCTTATTAACGTTTAATTATCTATAATAGCTTTATTATTGAAGTCTTAGTAGTAGGTAAGAGAGTCCTTATCTAAAAAGGCGTGCTAATAAGTAATAACTAATAGCTTCTTTTTCTTATACTTAGGCTCCTTAGTAGGCTCCCTAGCAGCCTTAGGGGTATTAGAACTTAAGTAAAGGCTTAATAATCTACTTAGCATACTTAGTAGCTAGCTTAAAAGCTAGGTTTTTTTATTTTCTACGTATAACTCCGCGTTTACAATAATATTATTTTTTAACACCTTATTAGCCTATGCGTTAATAGCTAATTAGCTTTTTTATTATAACTTTTATAAGGACTTTTTAGCCTCACTAGTAGTAATAGGGCCCTTATTACGCCTACTCTACTTATTACCTAAAAGGTTAATTTTAGTGTTAAATACCTACGTTACTTTACGTCTCCTATAAGTCTTTAGTATATTAATTCACCCTTAGTAATTAAATTAAGGTTAAATGTAAGTATATATTCTTAATAAATATTGCCTATCACCTATTTTAGGTGGCGGAGAATGAAGGCGGGGAAGCGCTTACTAAAACAGTGGGTCGAGCAGGTATTTGCAGAATCACCGATAGCTCTTACAACCTTGGAATTTGAGACATTGTGACTAATTCCCCACAAACACTGCCTGGGAGTACGGAGCGGGTATTATAAATTCGTGTTTTGGTATCTACGGCAAGACGTAGGTGGCATGGGCACAATTTCACATTTACCGGGTGCATGCGTTAGGAGCGAAAAATTCACATGGTGCTGCCTTGGTTCGTGCACTCAGGATGCACCTCCAAAAACGAGACACTAGCAGCAACTTATAGAACTACATCATTAAGATCCAGGATGCGAGCAGCAGCGCATGCCTGCAGTCGATCAAAAGCCATCGCAAATAGATTAATTCGGTCGCCATCTCGCACGGCTCGTGCCTGCAGATGCTGGAGGGCCATAGCGATTGGGTTAAATCGGTCGCGCCTTCGCACGACTCGACCCAGCTTTGCGAGACATATCCGCATAGGGAAAATTGCTCGCTGGATCTCTGTAAATGCACAACGGCGTAGACTTAGCCACATTTAGTAACAAGAAGTACGCCTGGATTTCTTTCTGGGACTGTTGACGTAGTGAGGGAACTTAGTTGTGTGTATACGCAATGAACAAAAACTCATTACACATAGCCACATAGGAAAGACTGTGTGCTGGAGTTTAAATAACGCAAAACGCCGCCTATGCTAATGTAAAGGGTATACACATTATGTACAGATACAGCTTGAAATCGCCAGAAGAGGAGGGGCTACGCGTCGCTCACCCAGTACCCCCGATCTCTTTCTTCACCCAGCTCTCGAGACCGCCTAGGGCAATGATCTCCTGGACATTGGGTGGCAACTCGCCCACCTTGACGCTCCACTTCCTCCCCTCAGGGCCCTCTCGCACGTTAACGGTGCTCCGTCGTACGTCCCACTCGAGCGTCCAGCCTGTCCGCCTCGTAAGCTGCTTAGCCTGACTGGGTTGTGCCTGCGCAGCAGGAGGCGGTGAATCGAGCGACTCGCGGTTTTGTGTCGGCTCCTGCAGATTCTGCTGTGACGCAGGCGGTGCGGAGGAAGAGAAGACTTCGCGCAAGCGGTTCGCTAGCTTGGGGACTTCGACGCCCATGAGCGCGTTGTTGATGCTGTTGCGGCTAAAGATGTTACCGAAGCTACCGGCGACGACGAGCGGGATGCCCTTCGCGAGGATGGCCGTCGCAGCTTGTTCTCGACTGCTACCGCAGCCGAAGTTGAAGCCTGAGACGAGGATGTCACCTGCCTTAGCGAGGGTGCCAAAGCTGGGGTCGTAGTTCTCCATGCAGACCTCTGCCATCTTTTCGCGGCTCACGTCATCCTGGTAAGTGTATTTGCCGGGGTAAATGCCATCAGTGTTGATATTGTCGGCGTCGCAGAAGACGATCTCGCCGCTGATTTTTTCTGGGAAGCCGGGCAGGATTTCGGTGTGAGTCTCTGATTCGGAGGCGGAGTCTGGAGGGTTGATGGACTGAGTCTCCACGGCGGTGTTTTCTGCTGACTCGATCTGTTCCTCTGCTTGCTTGATGGCCTTCTCGAGCATGTCTTCAATCGTCATCATGCGCTCTTCTTCGACAACACCGTCTCCTTCGCCGCGGCGGACACCTTGGTAGCCAGTGGGCTCCTCGTACCATCCAGGGCCAGAGATCTTCCCAGAAAGAGCGCTCGCTGCAACAACTTCTGGGCTCGCAAGATAGGCCTTGGCATCAGGCGAGCCCATCCGGCCCTTGAAATTACGGTTGCTCGCGCTGATGCCGACCTCACCAGGCTCTAGGAGACCGGTACCAAGGCCGATACAGGGGCCACATCCTGCAGGTAGCGGCTGCGCGCCTGCTTCGAGGAGGGCCTGCCAGTCGCCCAGCTCCTCCGAAGCACGCTGTTCGGGAACTGACGCGGCGGCGATGTAAAAATTCACATGAGACGGAAGCTTGGGAATCTTGCCGTCGTTCGCAGCAGCAGCATCCTTGAAGACCTTGGCGGCAGCGTGCAGGTCAGACGCTCGCGAATTAGTGCAGGAAACCAAGTAAGCCTTGTTGATCTTGATGTCCTGTGTTTGTAGTTCAGCAAGCGGGGTAGCAACCTTGACAGAGTTGGGCCCGGACACGTATGGGGAGAGCGTAGACAAATCGAGGAACAGCTCTTTGGCATATACCGCGCCCTTGTCTGCGGCCAATGCAGGCTGGAAGATGTGGCCGATCTCCTGCCCCACGATTCCGGTGGATTTGAACAGTTTGTCGATGCGCTCGTGTACGAACTGCTCCTGGTGATGGTCCTTGTATTCAGTCCGGTTCCCGAACATGGCGGCGTCGGTAGCGCGCGCTCTCAGCCAGCTGTGGAGCACCGAGTCGATAGGAAACAGTCCCGTGAGCGCACCCCATTCAGTCGTCATGTTCGCAATGGTAAGACGTTCGTTCACAGGTATCGTCCGTAGGGTCTCGTCGGTACCGGTGAACTCGATGGCGTGGTTCAGGACCTCGTCCTTGTTGAAAAGCCCGGCGAGGGCAACGATGACATCCTTGCCCGTCACACCTTCGGGCAATGCTCCGGTGAGATTGACCTTGGCCACCGGTGGGATCTGCCACCATGTCTTTCCAGTCGCCCAGATACTTGCGGCATCTGTCCGCACTACCGGTGTTCCCAAGCAGCCAATGCCCCCGTACATGTTCGAGTGGCTGTCCGAAGCCACGGCAACGGTGCCAGGCCATGCATAGCCCTCCTCAACCATGATCTGGTGGCCAATGCCACGTCCAGCTGGGTAGAAGACGACATCCTGCTTCTTCGCAAACTCTTCAATCTGACTGTACTTCTTCAGATTCTTCTCTGTCTTATTTTGTACGTCGTGGTCGAGCGTCATGACAATCTGCTTCGGGTGGTGGATCTTGGTGGCGCCGATAGACATGAACTTCATCGCCACGGGCCACGAGTTGTCGTGTGTCATGCATTTGTGCGGTTGTAACGTGACGTAGTCACCAGATTTGAGCACCTTTCCTTCGGCCACGCCAACAGCATAGCGCTGAACAATCTTCTCTGTGAGCGTCTGGGGTGTTTTCGTCTTTTGCTGGAACGTCGAGAGGAAGCCGGCGGCGGGACCTTCTTGCAAGGAGTGAAATACGTCCGGCGATGAATCGAATTGGCGTCTTGTGTAGCAGAATGTGCGCTGGGTAGTCACAGGACGTGGCAAGTGCAATGCGCTTCGGAGAGGAAAGCGCGTCTGAGTCTGAAAACAGCGTTAGGGAAGGAACGGGTCACAATTCTGAGGCGAAAAACACACCAAGGCCTGTCTCCGGCACAGTGACCGGGCTGCTCGCATCGACATGGCCATTGTCGCGATCAAGGTACTTGACGATGGACGGCCGGGTGTTGATGATTGCGCAAACTTCCCCAAAATTTCTGGCTTGGCAGGACCTCGGGCCGATCTCGCACCAGTCATCGGCTTCTGCCATCTTCTCATTGGGCAAGCACACCCACACTCAATGGCTTCACCTAATGCAATCGTGTGCTGCCTTCTCCCACACCATGGATGTGACACGCGTGGGACGCGTATTTTCTAGAGAGACGATTGCTGCTATTCGTACCGCTAACCGACACCGGCGCGGGCTTTGATGCAAGCCGCGCGCTGTCCGTTCATATGACTATGACTCTCCCAGCACATTGGTGACGCCGTTGAACTAACCATATTACACCAACGTCTTTTGCATCCCGGATTCCTCTCTCTGCTAACCATCTGGCTACAATCCACTGACCAGCAACTCTCCTGCCGCCATGGTCAATCGCTCAGATGTCCACTACTTCGGTGCGGGGCCTGCACCCCTCCCCACCAACGTCCTCGAGAAGGCATCCCAGGTGCTGCTGAACTACAGGGACAAAGGCATTGGCCTCTGCGAAATCTCCCACCGCTCGCCCGAAGCGAACGAAATATTGGCCGAGGCGAAGCAGGCGCTAACCGACCTGCTCGAGATTCCCGACGACTATGACATCCTCTTCCTGCAGAGCGGCGGCAGCGGCGAGTTCAGCGCCACTGTGTACAACCTGGTGGCCATCTGGGTTGAGAAGAAGCGCGCAAAGATAGCCGCAGAGGTCGGTGACGACCGAGAGGAGGTCCTCAAGCGGCTGCGCAAGGTCGTAGACGAGGAGCTGAAGCTTGACTACCTGGTCACCGGCTCGTGGTCGCTCAAGGCTTCGCAGGAAGCTGCCCGTTTGATCGGCGCGCAACACGTCAACGTCGCGACGGATGCGCGTAAGGCTAACAACGGCAAGTTTGGCGTGATCCCGCCTGAAGATCAGTGGAGCCTCACGCCGCGCACGTCGGGTGGCGGTCCTGCCCTGGTGTACTTCTGCGACAACGAGACGGTTGATGGCATCGAGTTCCCTGCCTTCCCCAGCAGCCTCGAAGGCGATGATGCTCCGCTGGTATGCGCCGACATGTCCTCTAACTTCATCTCGCGCAAGGTCGACGTGCGAAAATATGCCGTCATCTTCGGCGGTGCTCAGAAGAACATCGGCAACACGGGTATTACCATCGTAATACTGCGCAAGTCCCTGCTTCCGCCTCACTCCACGCCTGCCTCACCCGACCTTCTCAGGCAGCTGAATCTCTCTGTGGGTCCTATTGTACTGGATTATCCCACCATTGCGAAGAACAATTCACTATACAACACCCTGCCCATCTTCGACGTGTGGGTCGCGGGCCAGGTCATGTCAGGCCTCGTCAATACGTATGGCACCAAACGCATTGGGGGTCAACAGGAAGTATCCGATGAGAAGGCCCATCTAATTTACAACACGCTTGACAAATACTCGGATGTGTATCGGGTCGTGCCGGACAAATCAGTTCGCAGTCGGATGAACATCTGCTTCAGGGTCCACGGCGGAGACGCTGGCAAAGAGAAGGCGTTCCTGGCGGGTGCTGAGAAGCAAGGATTGCTCGGTCTCAAAGGTCACCGCAGTGTGGGCGGTATTCGAGCAAGCAATTGTAAGTGAAGCTATATTGTCCCCGTTATTGCCACTTCAACTTCGGTATGAGAGCATGCGAAGAAAAGTACAGGTATTTGTCTATGCGAGGCATGCGCCCAGACGGATTGGGCGAGGGACACGTCAATACGGTATAGCCTACCTGATCCAGACGTCGATCTTAAGATTGGCCCAGGGCGGTCTGCCATGGCATAGCAACCATGACATCTTGCGCATACGAATGACTAGAGAACTAACGATTCCGCGCCACAGACAATGCCGTGTCGCTAGAGGGCACAGAGAAGCTGGTGGCCTACCTCGAAGAATTCGCAAAGTCATGAAGGTGAACACGATGCGCATGTGGACGCGACGGCGCGTTGCGGCTAGATACGAACGGCCAGTTTACGCGTCACAGCACCACATGGTGGTGTACAGTACACCTCAAAAGGCCTCAATCAATTCAACATGATACCCTCGCTACCAGGGAACTGTGGACAGTTCATCCGTGTTTTAACCCATGTTGCTTTCTGCCAACCTCGATCTTTACCCACTACAGTCACTCCAAACTGCAGATTTACGCAGGCTTTAATGCATTTGATATTGGCTGTTTACGCGGTTGCATGTGCTACCAGCATCTCTGCTATCATAGAAGCCAGTGACTGTGTTCTGGAAGATATCCTCGCGTGGCCGTCTACAATGCGTCCGACCGAAGAGGCTGAGAGGCGAAGTGGGATCATGATTCCCGAAAAGGGTCTTTTGTGAGACGTGGGACGAACCAAGCTTTCCTCCAAGTGCCGCCATCCGCTAGACACATGAACTCCGGCTTAGCAGACGTGTTATTATGACCATGCCCAGAACACTGAAGCGATGGCGCTCTGCGTTTGATTGGAATGCACAACAGCGATGCTCCAAAAGGGTGGCACACGGTCACAATGACGCCGAATATAATGTGATGAAGACGAAAAGCAAGGCAACTGCAAATTCTTCTCTTACCACCAGGGCGCTTCTGGGGTTTTGCATCCTCGAGGTTCGAGCACAAGAGGATACGAACTGCCCCTGCGGAGATCACGCTCGCGCGTGCTCTTTAACCAATCGAAATATTGGGCGTGACCTTTTATGCCTGTACAGGCTAATATTACGGTTTCTTATCCTCATGCATCCCCGGTTCGAGGTGCTCCTTAGCATGCGTCGCATTGACATGGTGTTTCGCCCATACTGCAAGCGAGGAGCTGGAACACACCTAAATCCAACAACGTCACAACCTCATCCCAAGGAGATGGTGGACGGGGAAGTCACGGGGGAGAGAAATGGCTTCGAACAGCTCCATTCTGAATTCAATGTTCAAGATTCACGTAGACAGTGACGAAGAGGGAAGGAATTGTGAAGGGAAATGTATGTTGGTTAGGTACAAACTGTAGGGCACTAGGACGCGCCGCATTGACAGGTCGCGTTTCGCAAATCCCGGAAGCGAGAGGCTAACACCTACAACGTCACAACCTCACTCCAAGCTCTCCTCCACACCACAACGGGCCACGACACGACTCGCCGAGCCTCTGGTCTCTCAAAGCGCCGGAGAAGAGTACCAAGACTCTAAATATGGAGTTACATGCAGAAACGAAACGATTGCGATGTGAGAACGCGCCAGCAGCCTCGACAGGCAGTCGCGCTGGAGTGAAGCGCCAGCAACTTGATGAGAGATTCACAGACAGATGCGTACATGTAACAGGCCGACCTGAGCTCGCGTGAAGATCTACCTCAATGGCTGGCTAGCTTGAAGGGCACACTTTCCGAGTACAGCCAATCTCCACAGTGTGCGTCCTGTGGCTGGTTGCAAGACTCCAGTGCAGTGGTCCCCGAACGGGTCTCACTGCTCCCGCCGCCTAGGTATCCTGGGGCACACGGGTTGCATGATGTTGAAACCCACATCGTGCTAGCGTGCGTGGATACAACCTCTCATAAGTCCAGATTTGGAGGGCGCCAATGCTCCCACATAGCGCAGCGGAATGACAGACGCCTCAGGATCGCTGTCTCGAAACCCCGCGCTACTGGTCCAAGTCCAGGTTTCCACAAATACTGTTTGACGTCTCATCGCTCACTCCTGCCTCCACGCCTTCATGCCTACGCTCTTTACCCTTCTTTTCTCACTGCTGGCAGGTTCAGGGACAACTTACGACTGGCGTTGAACAAGTTACGATCTCTTGTTCATCAGTGGTCGGTTATTGCACTTGCCTCCATGAATACCTGAACGTTTTTCCTTCCTTTTAGCCGCTGCTGGTTTCCAGCGAGACGAATATCTACCTTTTTGTATCTTTCTCCAGTCTGCTGCGAGCGAAGAGCTGGAAAAATGGAAGGATGGGGCCTCCTACATCCGCATCTCGACGTGCGGTCGCACTTCAACATGACGCTAAATAGCTCGTCGGTTCTCACGAACCCTTGGGCGAGCCAGAACGAAACCCGCACGTTGATTGGGAGCCTCAAGCTTGCTCAGGTCCAGACGCTGCGCACGATGCATCTGACCTTGGGCGCTTTCAGTCTGGGATTGGCACTGTTGACGGTCCATCGGATAATTTCGGACGCGAAAAGGGCAGCTGCGCTACATGTGCCCTTGAAGAAACAGTAGGTGGTGGCACTGCATCGCTCACAGGTGGAATACTGACAGTCGACAGACGGTTCAGCGCCCTCCGGAACGTTCACCCTGCAGAGACATTCCCACTCGTACTAGCTTGCGGTGCGGTATTACAACAAGTGATTTTTGTAGCAGTGCAGAGCACTTCTCTCAATAGTGTTTTATCAAACTCATGTAGAGGACTGGCTATGATCACGCTACCAGGTACGCATATGCCACTCTTTATCCCCTGGCTCAACTAATTGCCGCCAGCGATCTTCCTCCTGGGTATTATAACTTTAGTCTTTGGTATCGATATGGCAATACGAGCACTCAAGGCCGAACGATTCGCTCCGAAGGGAAAATGGACTACAACAATCTGCGTTGGAGCCATTTCGTTCCTGACACTGATGACCTGGATGCCAACGGTTGCCTGGCCGATGTATAACACCTGTTTCGGGAGTCTGATCTGGTTCCCGATGCGCTACGAACTTCTCATGCTAGTTCTTCTCATCCTCCTAATCAGCACTCTCCTAATACTCGCGGCTATCATCAGCATCCAGCTCATGCGGACTTCGGATGTTGACCCAAATCAGCGAATTGCAGCTTCGCGGATGTGCTACTACCTCATTGTGGGGGCTTTCTTATACGTACGTTACAGGGCACGACTGATCTTACTGATAACGGACTAACTGAGCCTGCAGACGTTTGTCTTGCCAGTAGAGATACAGGCTCACCGACTAGACTTCAACAGCACCTATGCTACGTCTAGAATTGCCGAAGTCGCTCTTTTCACCTCCGGAATCGTCCTCGCTTTCTTTCATCTCTTTCTCCGTGTGAACGCCACGCGCCTCGTCATTAAGCCCATGAACGAGATGAGTTCGCAATCTAAGCAGAAGCGCCCCAAGCTCCGACTGTGGGGTGTTAGCGATCTGGAGATGAACATCAGCGGCCCATTGGCATTGCAAGGCGGGCGCCGTCCGGAAAGTAGACAAGGTCTTATCGACGTTGGCCCGGAGAAGAATCGATTCGACTTCGAACAAGGCTACTTCGACCGTCCTCAACGCCCGTTAACTCCTGTTTCTGTTCGATCCCAAGGTCCGATTGACCCCACGAAGTGGCCGCTTCCACCGGATCCAGTTCAGACTGGAATCTTCGCGGAGCCAAACGACGGAACCACTGGCCTACACAGACAGAACAAGTCGAACTATTCCCTTTTCCCGACACGTGCCGAAGACGTCCCACGACTACCTGCTACCATCTACTACCCTTCAAAGGCGGGAGAAAGGGATGTGAAGTTCTCCATGCTTGCATTGCGCCGCCAATCTCGCCAAAATTCCTTTACCGACGGCAAATCTGTCACCGACGTCGGAGAAGCCTTCCATTTCATCGCAAAACCACCGCCACTGTTTTCCAATCGACACAACCGAATGCAGAGCACCGACAGCAGCGCAACAGTCCAAATCGGCCTCCGCTTTTCCCTCGCGCCAGCAACCCTCGCGGCCGCAACCTTCACAAAGGCCGAACGCGAAGGCCCACCGCCCGTCCCACGTCTACACCGTGAGGAGAGCGATGAGAGCGTCGAAACTCTCGGCCTCCCCATCCAGGCTCCTTCCACCAGGACGACATCTTCCGACGATCTCGAAGGTGAAACCCTCCAAGCAGTGGCCTTTCCCGCCCCTCCAAAACCAACCTACTCCTCCGACAAGCCCAGTCCGGCACCGAACGCAGAAACCCTTACCCCAGCAACATACCTCAAAGACCAGCGCGAGAAGCTTCTTCCTCAAACTCCACGTTCTGCTGTGCCCGGTCCACCGCCCACAGTGCAGCCGCCTGCACCACAACTGCCTCCTCCTAGCGTGAGTGGATTGAGAATGAACCCCATCTCGCCCGCTTCAACTCTCTCTCCTACGTCGCCTGCGACACCGAGCATCCAGTCTAGTCGAGGCGGATCGCTGAGGAATGCGACAAGCCTGAGTCCCACCGCGCGGATACCGCTAGGTGCAGGTACTATGGCGAGGACTCCACCAGCAAACGGCTGGATATGAACACCACACGCACACACCACCTCCTCTCCTTGTCCTCTCTTACTTGCACCACGGGAGTCTTGGGATAGATCGGCACCGGGCCGGCGCACCCGACGCCGTTGTACTACTAGTTCGTTTGAAAGTCCTTTACCCAGGCCACACAGCCCCCGAGCCCCACGTCTGGGCATGGCAGGCGCTTGGCACAAGGGGTCCACCCTGGGGTGATCTGCGGCGTTCGGAGGTTTCATCTTTGTCCTACACTGTTACACAACCCTTACAGGCACCACGGCCTTCCGTACCCCACAAACCGTTCCGCGCGCGCACGTACCGTTGTCCTGCTTCGCGGCTGGCTTGGTGCCTTTCCTTTCTCTGTTCATGTCACTTGTTGAAGTTATGTCCTTATGCCCCCCGCCCGGCGCGCTACCCCGTTGTCTGTCTCTCTTGCATGCACTTTTAGCTTCTTTTACCGTCTCGCTCATCCCGTTTGTGTGTATGTGTGGAGTGGTGCATCCATTTGCCGCTATTTTAATATTTTGGGGAGGAGGAGTGTGGGTGGGCGTTTGAGGAAGACACTGTGTGCCTTTTAGATAGAGGTGTGCGCTGGAGGTTGAGAAGGATGGGAGAGGAGGGAGTGAGTGGTGTATGTATCATACTATCAGCATGCTAGGCCGTGCTACCTGTCACTTGAATGCAGATGTTGAGTGAGATGAAGAACTTGAGCTTTGGCGTCTTGATGTGGGAGTAACTCGTTCAGTCGGCCCGTGGGAGATACACCGTCTTACAGTTCACGAACACGCCCTCCCTTTCTCAAATCCGCTTCCAACAAAACTCCTACCTGCACAGCTCCATACTGCTCACACACCAGCCTCCTTACCCCCAGCTCTCCAGATGCTCTGACACCATCTTTCCGCCACATCGATACCCCGTCCCATCTCATCAGCATCCCCACAGTCATTCATTCGATATAATAGCTACCCAACTATACACCTCAAAGCCCGGCACAGCCCCCATCCCTTCATCTACGCTCACCGCACCACGTATCGCACGAAAAGGGTGGTTTGTGCAGCGAGTCGTTAGGAACCTAGGCCGCGGGGAGGAGAAAGGTGGGGTGCATAGTTATTAACAATTAACCTAATCTTAAGTATTACTATAGTCACGTGTACGTACTGTGCTAAAAAGTAGTTACCCTATTACCTATTATTACTACACTTAAAATACACTAATTATATTTAGTATAATAGTTAGAAATATAAGTCTAAGGAGATTTCTTTGCTAAATTATTTAAAAATAGATACTAAGTTAGAGAGATTAGAGACGTTGGAGGCTAAAGAGGAAGTAAAACTTTAAGTAGAAAAAGAGCTCGCTCATCCAGCGCTCCTACGTACTTGTCTGGCATGAGAGAAAATAGCGCGTTTACGTAATTAGCGTAAGAAGTTATATTAAAAGGAATAAGAGTTATTTAATTATAGTATATTTATAATAGATAAGCTAAAGGCCTTAAAGGCTCGTAAGGAGCTTACTTAGGTAATAGTATTAATTAACCTTGATACTACTTTAGGTGCTAAAGTAATTAATTAGTTTATAATTTAATTAAAACTTTCTTTTCTGCTGCGTAATAGTGCGCTAATATTATTAGATTCTTTTTTAGTAGTTTTATAAGTAGTCCTATAGTTCCTAAGTATTCTTACTATATATATAACCTTTCTATTTAATAAGATACGTGCGTGGCTAATTAGTGTATTATAGTATTTATTTTACTTTAAATTTATTTTCTTCCATAGGTTAGTAATAAAAGGTTATCTCTACTAGTGTCTCGGGGTCTGCAGGTTTTAATTAGTTAATATAAAATACTAAGTGTATCTTTGCATCTAGTAGTAGTTCTAATTGGTAGTTAACTAGTAATACTTATTTAGAAATAAAAAATAGTTTAATCTTAACATAGTTTAGTTTCTTATATTTCTTTTTGTAGATTAAAATTCTTCATAACCAGATATGCTTTACCCTCTTTTTTTAGCTAAGGTGCAATTTTTTTTATTTTTAGTTTATATAGAAAATGCTTTGCTATTAAGCTTTCTTAACATTCTTTTAGAGTTATTCGTGTGTCATTTTTATAGTTTCTGCTATATTAATCGCGTCTTTTGTCCTAATTACTGTAGGAAATGCTTAATTAAAGTAATATAGGTGTCTTTTAAAGTTTACCTAAAATAGTGTGTATTCTATTACTTCTAATACTTTATTATTGTATATTAATTATTCTATAAGTAATAAGGAAATCTAATTATTTTTCTAATTCTTGTAATAAATGCGTAGGTATGTTTTAATCGTCTAATTTATACGTTCTGTTTGTCCGTTTGTCTATAGATAATATACTATTAATAATTTCCGTTTTATTCTAATAAGTACTATAAGCGTTATCTAGTAGTTTAAGGTAAAGAGCTTATTTCTATCGCTAATAATTATTTTTAAAATGTCATGGTATTATATAAGTTAGTCTAGTATAAGAAATGCGAATTCCTTAGCTATAGTTGTTTTCTAGCAAGGTATTAATTCTACGTATTTAGTAAATTAACAAACGATTGCTAATATAGCATCGTATCTTATTCTATTTAATAGGTCTTTTAACTTAGGTAGCCTAGTTATAAAGTCTATAGCGATGTCTTTCTATAGTGCCGTAGGTATTTAGATTACTTATATCTCTCTATACTTAAGGTATGTAGCGTACTTGTTCTGCTAGCAGCTTGTATATTTTTAAATATATTTTATAATTACTTCTTTTATTCCTCTAAATAAGTAGTTCCTTTAGATAAGTTCTATCGTTTTTCTAACTCCTAGGCGTCCGTATACCGGGTTATCGTGGTATTATTATATAATCTTAGTCTATAAATACTTAGGTACTTCTCGTGTGATAATAAGGAGTTAATTAAGTACTACTATAAGTTCTAATAATCCTTTATTATTTCGTTATAGAATAGTAAAGTATATCTTAATTTTATCTCCTACTAAGTCTCTGCGCCTACTTAAGGCGTCTACTTATCTATTTTCTTTACCTAGCGTATTTATAATCTTTGCCTATCTTACCTAACGTGGTGTCAGTTCTTTTATAGTTATAAACTTTAAAAGATTCTTATAATCTATAAAGATTATACGTTCTAAATAGCTATATATATAAATTCCTTAATACTTAAGTACTTTTATAATCGTATAGAGTTCTTTATTATATATATTATATTATAATTTCGCATTATTTAGTTTGCGTAAGTAGTAGGCTATTAGATACCAATATCTATTCTAGAATTATTTTACACATGCTCCTATAGCGCGGTCGCTAGCGTTAGTTTTAAATCGTAGAGGTTTATTGTCTCTAAGTGCACTAGTGTAGGTGGAATAATATACATAGTTTTTAAAAGTTAAAATAACGTTCTACACTTTACTATTTATATAAAAGGTGTATCTTTCTTCGTGAGGTTAGTAAAAGGTATCGTAATTTTAGAGTACTTCTTAATAAATTATCTATTAAATCTATAAAATTCTAATTTTTTTTTAAATATCTTTAGCCTTTTCTACTCTTAGCTAGTTCTTTACGTATTTAATTATTTCTAGACTTACTTATATTCCTTTTAGGCTAACGATGTATCCCAGAAATTCTAGTTTCTATATATAGAATTTAAATTTCTTTAGCATGATTTGTAGGTATGGTTAATCTAGTACTTGAAGTACTATTTATACGTGTGGTACGTGATCTAATTCGTTTTCAGAAAAAACAAAAATATTATCTATATAAGCAATAATAAATATATATAAATAATTACGTAAGACATTATTAATAAGAGCTTAAAATATTACTAGTGCATTAGTAAGTCTAAAATGTATAATTAGATATTTAAAGAGTTTATAGCGTATTTTAAATACTATCTTCTACTTATTACCTTCCTTAATTTATATAAGGTAGTATCTATCTTATAGATCTATTATCGTAAAGATGTTTACTCTTGTGAGTTAGTCTTAGAGTTCTAAGATATTTAGTAGTAAGTATTAATTCTTAATTATTATGTTATTAAGTTTCTTATAGTTTATATAGGACTGTGGTTATCTGTCCTTTTTTAGTATAAATATAAATAGGTTTGCTACTAGTAACTTTCAAGGTCTAATATATCCTTTTGCGAGGTTTATCTTAATAAATTCTTTTTCTTACTAATGCTCCTTTTTAGTTTTATTATATAATAGTTTAAAGGATAGCGTCTTCCCTTCTTCTAGGTTAATTGCATAATTTTAAAGTTAATATTCTAGAAAGTTAGCTTTTCCTTCTCTCTTAGTGAACATATGATTCCATGCTCGATAGCATTCTAGAATTCTATAGAGTGTGTCATCCATCTTCTTGCGCTCCGTAACCTAGTAGTTCCTACTAGCGTCTACTAAGGTGATTTCGTGTTTATTAACTTCTAATCGCGAGAGTAAGGTGTTTATAGCTCTTTTATCTATTATTATGCTCTATTAATACGCAGGTTTAGCTTATAATATATATTTATAGCGTTGAAAGAATAGCATTATCTTTTTTTAATTAATTATAAGGTTGTACTTCCTTAACTAGGGTAGTTTTAAAATTATATCGTAATTAGCTTCTTTAATAATATTAAGGATAATTAATTCCTAGTATCTATAGCTCTTAAGGGTTATTTTTACTTTATGTTTAATCTTTGCTTTAGCAGGCATTATTATTCTATTTATAATATAAATAGTATAGGGTATAGCCTTTTTGCGTTTATAGAGTCCTACTCTATTAAGTGCGTTTTACAACATATAGTTCTCCTGTGCTCCTAAGTCTAGTATAGCTATTATTTATATTTCTTTAAGCTATACTAGTAGCTTAATTAATACCTAATTATTAGTAATTTTTAATTCTTTAAAGGCGTTCTCTCCCCTAAGTCTAGGTTTTGTGACGGCCAAGTACACTGGCAGGTCACATGATTCCACGCCTAAACGCAACTGCCTCCCATACCTAGGGCGACTACCTGCGCAGATGGGGTCCGAAGGGCTATTCCGTGCCGAACGGCAGCGCACAAAAGCACTGCTAGCCTATGTACCTATAGTCTCCTCATCTTAGTGTAGCTGAAATAGAGCCAACTTACCTCATCTACTCTTTCGATGCAGGAGTCCGCGCTCGTCCTCACAGGTTTGAAAAAGACACTTCCTTAATCAGTATTTCTATAGATCTTAGTATTCCATCTTTATTCTATAGATATTTATTATATTTTTTTATAAATAAATTACTTTACTAAACTCTCTTCCCTCTACGTTATCCTAACGTACTAGTTCTCTATAGTAGTTCCTTAGTCTTAATCCGTATAGTGCTTTATCCTACTTATATTCTTTATAGTCTAGTTGGAGGCATGTTTGCCATTCTATTAATATATAATTTCTATTAATTAATATTAATAGTACGTTATTTGTGGCTTTATTTAGATACGAGAAGTATTTAGTTTCGCGTTTATTTTAAAGGTGTACGTTATATATTATAATTAGGCAATTAAACTATTCCTATAAGTATTATTATTTTTATTTTAAAAAATATCTTTCTCACTATCCTGCGTAATGTGTAGTATAATAGTCGTATGTGTAGTATCTCTATTAAAGGGTACTATAATTAGGGTTTTAGTAGTCTATGTAGTATTTTAGTTTATAATTATTATTTTTTATAATATATATCTTGCGTAAGTCCTAATATTTATATCTATAGTCTATAAATTCTCGCGCGGCCTTGCTAATTAGGTTAGTTTATTTTAGTAGATACGTAATATGTTTAGTTTTTATTATTAAGTATCCGAAGTCTCCTTCTCTAGGTTATTATATTTCTAGAAAATTAAAAATATTTTGTTATTTAGCTTCTTCTAGAGATTGTCTTATATTTAGGTGTAGTATAAGAGATTATTATATTATCTTATTTTTTCCTACACCTTTATTATTAGTATCCTCGTATACACGAAGGTCTAGTAATTCTAATTATTCTTAGTCTTTATCTAGGATATTAGATTATATAATAGTAGATATTACTTGCCATTCTTCGTTGTTTAAATCGTTATTAATAGTTAGTATATTTAACTATCTAATAACCTTGTTCTTAGATCTCTAATTTTTAGTAATGTGTCTTAGTTTTCTATATATATAAAGCAGGTACGTGTCTTAGTCCTTAGCGGTTAAGTTCTATTTGAGAGTTATATATAGTTATTAGTTAGCTTTTAAGGGCCTAGGACCTTCCCTAGTTCCTTTTCTAAGTTATTAAACTAGATTTCTTTTATTAACTAGTAACTATAAAAGTCGCGTTATTATCGTCGCGGTGCTTTTAATAGTGCCCTATAGACTACAGGTGCTAGCCTACTAAAGCTAGCGTTCCTTAGATTTCTGCGAAATTCTTCTTATAGCGTAAACTATTCTCTATTAATCCTAATTAATTCCTTATATAGTTTATTAAAGGTTTTAACTTTTATACTACTATATAGGGGGTTCCTCTTATACCTTATATTTAAGTCCTTACTTATATATAGTCTTAAGGGATTCTTCTTTTTACTTAAGTTATATAGCATACTTATAGAATTTTGCTACGTATTTAGCTGTAGATTATTATTACTTAATTATCTAAATAGCTTATTTAGCTATAGTGGTTTGCTAGTAATTCTAAATAGTTATTTAAGGCACTTTTTAAAGTTAGAATAGTCCTTAATAATATTAACTACGTTAGTATAGCTATTTATATAGTTCTCGTCCTCGTCCTCGTGAACCCTGTCTATCAATTTAACTAGATATAGTTAGATGTATTCTTTAGCTACTCATATATATTACTGCGAAGATAACCTTCTTTTCGTTTATCAGCTTATCGTTTTAGTTAATGAAGTATAGTTCTAGTTATAGTAGTTATATATTAAAAAGTTTATAATAATTATTATATAAATTATGTTTATACACCATATTTTTATTATTTTTTATTAGTTAAACGCTAGTGCTATTAAAAGCTATAAAAGAGGTAAAGGTCCTTATAGTACTTATATTAAGGATGTTTAAAATGTTAAGCCCTTTAGGATAGCTAGTCCTAAAGGAGACTAGGGTTAGTTCTTAAGTAAGAGTACTAATAAGATAAAAAAACTATTACTAGTAGCTTATGCGTATTAATAAGGTTATTAGTATTAAAGATAGTGCGCGATTATAAGCAAATTAACTAAAGCTAGAGTATAATTTAAATAATAGATTAATAACTTAAATTAAATATAAGTATAGAAGGGCAATACTTAGCGTTCCTATATATATAACTAATCCTATAAATTTTAATAGTCCTAAGAGTCCTAAAATCCTAAGTACTAAAATACTTCTAAAACGTCTAATACTTCTAGCACGCGTAACTCGTCACGTAATTTATAGCTAAGTTAGGATTCTTAGCTAGGCGTACGGATAAGTGCCAGTGCCCCGCCCTCGTTATGTTAAATCTTCAACAGATCTTAATAAATTACCTAGCTTTACAGAATCTGCAACGCCGCCTTTGTATAAAAAGAGCTAGATTTTTTAATATAGCTATTATGTTATTATAATAGCTAAGCCTTAGCGTATCATTTTTATCTATAAGTACTATTATTAGCGGCGTAATATTAATTCTGGAGGCGCTGAAGGGTATAAATTTATTACATTAATACACTTTATAATAGCGTACTTAAGCGCTTTAACGCCTAACTATAATTATAATAAAGCTAAATAGAGCGCTCTGCTAGTGGCGGATAGTAGCTAAATAACTGAATTAATAAAGAAAGGTAGTACACTTCGTAAGTAGTAGTTTAATATTTATAGCGTTTATATAGTAGCTATAAGCTAGCTTATTAATAATAACTATTTACTACGCAAGTTTAAAACTATAGCTTTTTATAAGATATTACGTATAGCGATCCTAAAGGCAGAATAAGCGCTATAGAAGAGCTACAATAGCGTGTTAAGGTTCATATTAAAGCTCTATACTTATATAAAGTTGCTAGTTATGTAGAGCTTGTCTAACGTTACAAGTAAGATCTATATAAGTTTTAATAGCTAGTTAGTTAAAAATAGCAAGCGAGGCTTCTTAAAGATTATTATATACTTTACTAGCTATAATAGCTACGTATACGACTTACTAATTACGCTTCTATAGCTTACAGGCATCTATAATAGTAAATAAATCGTAGTAGCTATTACTAAAGTGCTACTTTATTTTAGCGTTAATTTTGTAAAGAATAGCTATTTTATGCTTAATAACGCTTATCTTAATAATACTATAGTTAACCTTTTTATAAAGGAGCTTAATTTTAACGTAAAAGAAAGGCGCCTTTCCTATAGCAACTACCTAATAAACCTTATTAGGTAGTAACTAATCTATAGTAAAGACAAAGGCGCGCAAGGCAACGTTAAAGTAAAGATAGTTAATAAGGAAAAAATTATAAAGGCTTAGCGCTATAATAGGCTACTTAAACAATTTTTTATAGCTATTAACTATATTAAAATACTACTATAGCACGCTTTATTTAAAGGCTTTTAATATACGGCACACTAATTAGTACTAGCTAGTACTAAATTAGTAACTAAAAAAACTATTAAATCTTGCGTTACACGCTAAAATAGCTACGCTAGCTACTTTAAGCGTGGTATTAAGTAAAAGCTTATAATAGACATGTATATTAATTACCACACTAAGGCAGTATGTAAAGCTAACTCTATCGCCGCCTAGCGCGGTACTCCTCTACAAGACGTACCTAAATAGATGCGACTAGGCGGGCTTACAGTGGCCGATTGGCAGGTCCTTACTAAGTATTTAGCAGTACTAACGTCGTTAAAGCTCGCTACTAAGCGCCTTAAAGGTCGCAGCAAAGCTAGTAATTATAGCGTAATTTATAAAGTACTCCCTATTTATAAGTACTTACTTACTAAGTATAAGTAGCTAGCAACGACGTGTAAAACTATTAATTATAATAAATATAACGTACCTAAAGACTACCTTGTAATTAACTTTTAAGCCACTATTAACAAACTTAATAAGTTGCTATACTACTTTATCGCTACACTCCTATACCTATACTATAAGACATACTACAAAGTATCGTAGTAAGATAACAGACTCCGCTTTAAACAAGTAATAGTAGCTTTCTAACAGATTTAGGCGGGGTATAAGCTAGTTATAGAGCCTATTTAGGCAGCTCGCTTTTCGGATAATACTATTAATAACGCTATAGAGGCACTTATGAGCTAGGAAGTAAGCATAGAACTAGGCGCGGAGGTGCTTAATAAGTATAACTACTAGTAGTAGCTTAAGCCTCGCTAGTAGCGTAAGTACTATAAGGATAAGAAAAGTAAGTCGCTAGTAAAGTACTAGTAGTAGCTATAGTCTTAGTATCTAAACCTCTCACGATTAGCTATCGACGTGCTTACTATCCCCGCCTCCAGCAGCAATTGTAAGCGTATATTCACTAATCCTAGCGACTTATTAGAGCCTAAACGACGTAAGATTAGTGCAGAGTTACTAGTAGCGCTTAAGTGTGTGAAAGCGTGGCAAAAGTATAGTATAAAAACCCTATCGATGGCAGAAACGAAGCGCTATACTAACGTAGAAATTAACATTAAATTTAGGCTACTTAATTAGGGAATTATTACTAGCTAATTACTATATAAACTCTTTTAAAAATACCTTTTTTAATTAACTTATTAATTTATAATTAATCTAATTGCTCTTAAAAGCGCTATTAATTAATTTATTAAGTAATAATACTAATAATTTAATCTTAATTTAATCTAACAGCGTTAAGTTAATTAAATTAATTATTGACAACTCTGGTGGGGTGGCAGTGCTGCTGAGGTATATTAGTGATCTCCTCCTTGCGTCCAGGTAATGTAGCGTCCAAACCCACGGAGAGCAATTCCATGTACCGTACCGGAGGAGCGCGCTTTTCACTTTGCGAAGTAGGGTAGGCGGTCAACAGCGCAGTGGAAGTTGTCGATTTTGGTGCTGAGGTGATGGTGTGGAAAGGATCCATGGGATCGCGTTGCAGGTCAGTGTTGGGGATGTCGCCTCGTGAGGAAATGAAGACGGGGTTCTGCAGGAGGTGAGATGGGTGTGGATATAGATAGGTCGCCGAGGCGTTAAATATTATTGAGTGTTGTCGTCGATGAGGTAGTAGTGTGCACCATGAAGAACTCTGGAATGTGGACATGGTGGGATTTGTTTGGATTCGTGAAGGAGGCGTATTCGGCGATGGACGTAGAGCTTGAGAGATTGAGGTAGACATTCGGAGAGTAGTAGCGAAGGTTGGGTAGGTTCGTGAAATGCTTTAGGTTCGCGGGTCCGCTCCGTCCAGAAATGAGGTTGAAAGCCTCGGCACCGTTCCTACTGATCAAGGACGCCCATCATTCAGGCCCTTTATTATCTTGGCCATCAGGGATAAAGCCCTGCGGTGACGCACTTCGGACCCTCGCAGATTCACGAGGTGCACCATGGTGTTGTTGTTGTATTGAAGCCGTTGTGATATGAGCCTTCTTTTCGCATAGTGTGTCGAGGCTGCAGTTGGCGATGGAAGAGGATTTCGCAGTTACCGTGACCCAACACTGCTAGAGGACATCACATGGCGTTTGGCCGGGAGAACGATGGCGAGCCGTTCGAATTCAAGTATCACCGTTACAACCGTAAATTCTTAGGGCGGTGTAAGCAGTTTAGCTCCGAACTGTTGCTGAGCTTGTGGGAAGAAGAGCCCGATGCGCAGCACATCGTTCCAGGTAACGCGCGCTTGCGCCTGCTTGTTGATCTTCTTGCTGCGAATTATCGACACCTCGCCACAATCTCCAGAATTTGTGGCTCAAGCCCATAAAATACGAGAATATCATTCGGGCGAGCAATCGGATGGGACGTTGCAGTAGAACACAGAGCAAGATAGAACTCGGATACCGAGCTGTATAAAAAATCTGAAAAACAGTCAACAGAACGCTGTCAGGTTCAGGGATACCTAAAAGAGGCCTGCTTATGAGGCCGAAAAGCTGCATCCCCATCACGTGGAAGAGGATCAGATCTGCTGCATCGATCCCATGCCATCTGGGAGGGAACCATCCTGACATCTCCCGCTGTGAAATTTCGGACTCCGGGACTGTGAAAGCGTAGCCGATGCAATCTCGGCTTTCTTCGAAATTTCCATCTTGGTTCGCTTCGCGGATGGCTCTGAAGATTGCACTATATGGAAGTGGAAGTTCTCGTCCTTGATCTATCCAGTACATGCGATAGAACTCGCACTCGAAAACAACGAGAAACGGTAGAGCGAAATGTATCGCGCATGCTTGGACGTCTGCGCCGAGGTTCGCGTCATCGACGGTGACGGCAAGAAACGTTTGGATCCAGGTTGCGACTTGACCCAACAAGGGCAGGAGTAGCGCGAGTTGTACTATGCATAGTACCTGTGGGCATGGCGTGGTGGAGCCTTGGACACAGCACCGACGATCGTAGGCGTAATGGTCCATAGCGGAGAATATTTGCCATAGAGCAAACGGAGCGGGGATGAACCATAGTACTGTCGGCAAAACATCTACGCTCGCGTTAGCTCTGATTTGAAAGATCGCCACACAAATAAGCGAAACGATGCAGTATGTGACGAAGCGAGTATTCGTGGGTGTTTCCGGCTTGCGAGGCATGAGTGGATGAAGAATGGGTTTCAACTTGGCATAGGTCGAGGTTGACCGCTCAAGGGGGTTGTCGATGGTCAAGGCAGAAGTGATTTGTACGGAGATTTGGCCACGCACGCAAAGAACTTGATGCCGCCGAGTTCACCCAGGGTAACGGTACAGCGGGACAAATTTTCCCAATAATGGTGTTTGGCTTGGGCACGGATGGGCTCAACCAAGCCAGCGGTACAGCTCGCGACCATTCATCGATGAGATAATTTCTGGCGAATCAATAAGTAAGACCAATCAACTGAAAGTGTCTGAATTGCGAAGCATAGAGTAGTAGCGGGATCCCGTGAACCTCCGCAACCTCGCGAAACCCCGCTATGCTACGAGAGAGAATATAGTCCTTATTTTGCCACACCTTGTTCGAATGGCTCATCGTGTTTGTTTATATTCATCTGGCTGCTGAAAGATACCTCGTCGAGCTCGATATCGCTATCTGTCCGCACCCACCCATTATTCTGGCCCATCGTGCTAACCCGTATCCTACTCTGTATGCGACTTTGTATACTCTGGCCGTTCGTGCCTGTACCGTAAGCGTTTCGGCTGTTGGACTGTTGCGTCGTCGGGAGTCTGAGAACGCCACCGGCGAGGGGCTTGAGCGAGGGCGCGCACGCCGCGATAATACCGAGATTGACTTGGATAAATCCCCAGTATTGGATATCGTTTGTACTGTCCGGAAGTTAGTCGCCGTTCATATGTGTGCGAGCGGTGGGGTAGAGGCGCACAATGACTGGTCGGGATCGCCCCTCTTTGTGTTCTGGACGACGGTCTTGACGATACCTGCTACTACAGCTCTTGGATGCGGTCAGTACGGACTCAAGCTGTTAGGTCTTCCCAGTCTAAGATCAGGCGAGCTTACAAGTAGCCCAAGCTCAAAATGCAGATGAGGTAGATCCGGGTCTTCCGTTTCATCTGCAGAGCCCATATGATGGGTATAGGAATGATCGCGAAGCAGATGTCCGTTAAGATGTTGCAGGCCAGATAGATATATTAGTCGCCGAATACCTCATGCTGAAAAGTAAGGTAGACCGACATGTGTTCATGAGCGCGAAACCTTTATGAGTTGCGACAGGTAGACAGGTAGGCTTGAGGTCTTTGTTCCAGAAGCCGGCTAGGGGTTTGCAGACGGCTAGCCATTCACCCCACGAGACCGCTGTATAAAGGCAGACGAAAGCTGCGGATGGCTTAGTGGCGACATCCTGTGCGGCTTCCCCGGCGTTGCAGATGTAGGAACTTACTGATAAGCCCCCAGAGCATTTTAGTGTATAAGTCGGGCACCCTAGTTTCCGACACCCCCCCCATTTTCCGACACCCCGCCAAATTTCGCCGCTGCCACCACTCTACGTTGCGAATGTGCTCACAGCTTCATTAAATAATTTTGAAAAAGCATTAAAAAAATCGTATTTAAAGGATTTTAATTGCTTTCTTTATCTACACTTAAATCACGATTAAGATACCGTCGTATTAATTATTAATTCCGTGCTAAACATTACACTAATAATTACTCTACTTCCTCCTTAGAGCTACTCTCTTTTTTTATAATAATAACCCCTTGCTCTACGCTTCTCACCTTACAAACACGTTAAGCAGGCTCTTAATTAGTTTAAAAGAAAACTTTTACAAGACTTATAAAGGGATTATTTAGATTAGTTATAACTTTACGGCGTTTTAGCGGGTTAGCTTACTCTACCTACTTACGTAAGGAAGCAACCTCACGGTCTTGCATAGTAATTATTATTATGGTATGGTCAAACGCTGTGGCAGTAAGCCGAACGTATTATTATATAGTTGGTAAGAAGTTCTTTCTAGAAAACAGCTTTATAATATCGCTGCCGCGTTTTGGCGTCCTAATATCTATAGTAGAAGGGGGTGGTGTTGACGGCCGTTCGCGCACTACTACCCAGCAAGAACCTAAGGGCTTCCTTACGCTCTTAGGGTATAAGCCTGTTGCCTTCCACCTAGATCGGATGCACTGCTCTCAAAGGCCGATTTTACGTGCTTTTGTATAAAATTCAAGAAACTTAGCCTTCCTAAGCTTTGTTTTATCTATCCAAGCCGTATATTTGCTAACAAAGCGCCAATATGCCGCCTTTAGACTTAAGAAATAGCCCAAATCTAAAGGCTAGAGTAGATGTGAAGTATAAGCAGGGAAAAAGAGTAAGTAGACATTATTTAAGTAATATATAGTTATAAATTTGTTTAAAGTATAACTGCTATAGCCGTTAACGATAAGTAACCGTGCCTTAGAGGGATTATTAGGCTTAGTCTATAGCAAAAACACCTTTTCTAGCCACTTGACAGCAATGTTATTACTTGTCTATCTATTTTACGAAAAGGTAATATGCTAGCCTAGGTTCTAAGCTAAAAACTCCTTCTTAAACTACTGCTCCTGGATACTCTTAGCCTTAAAAATAATAAGGGGGTCTAGAGCGACGCCAAGCGCAGAGATACACTCTACTATAGAGGTCTAAGTATAAGTATTTATTATCTTAACTAGTACGGCGTTTAGGCTCTCCTGCAAGGAGCCTATAATAAGCCTATTAATGCCCTAGCCCTCTATAATACTGCCCTTGTTAGCATTATACCTGCGCTAGGGGGGAATCTAGCTTACTATTTTGTACAGGTTAAACAAGTGCCTAATATTTTCTAGAGTAGCCTTATTTACGCGTTCCTAGCTAGTCCGGCAACCTAACTTTAACTTAATAGCTAAGTAGCGTTATATAAAGTAACTAGTCCACTTCTTCCCTAAGTTCTTATAGTTACCTTATTACTTAAGAATAGTAATTATAATAGCCTATACTTACGCGTGCGTTAGCGCATAACTAAGAGCCTTTTACTAAAGAATTTATTTTTCTAGAAGCTCTTCTTAAATAGTTATAAGCTATTATTCACCGTTATAAGCGTACTAATAGGGTTAGGCACTATTAAAGTGGCCGCGAAGAGTGTTGCGTAGGACCCCGTGTTAGGTGGCAATAGTAGCTAAAGCAACCCTAGATTTAAGATCTATAAGCGTATTCTAAACATCTTTTTCTATGTATCTAGCTATTTAAAGGTAGCGAAAATAGTGCAAAAAATATTTTTAAAATTAGCGAAGAATTAAGTTATTTAAAGTTAATATTTAGTCGTGGTGCATGGTGGGGGGCGAGGTTGCGGGGCTGTCGGAAACTATGGGGTGTCGGAAACTAGGGTGCCCGACTTAATGATGGAGTGCCGAGTCGGAGGAGGGAAAACCCAATTGATAGCTTAAGAAAAGTCATACCACCAATCGTCGAGACGATAGCTTGTATGAAGGTCATCGTCAGGTACTCGTGGTGGTCTTCCATTTCGAGGGTGTCGGTGTGGTGGCCTAAGCCGTGTTGAGCTGCAATAATGTAGGTCAACATGTCACCGAACAAGACACAAGCCTAGAAATCACAGTCAGGCAAAGACTGCGGCACAAAAATATATTGACGTGGTACTTGCCGTCGAGGCCAGCATCAGGGCGTCGTCTTTGCCAAAAACCTTCACGAGAGCGATCCTGGCGTACATGCGCATTCCAACAAATAGCAAGGCAATGAGATGAAACGATGCAGTAACGCCGAGAAGATAACTCAAATTGCTCTCTGCGGCGCGTGCCGGGTCAGTATTTTTGGGCCATAGTCGCAGAAAGAACGAGAGCGCAACAGGAGGTCAGTGGGAGGGATCGTCAGAGCCATATGTATTGTTCAAAACTAAGGATTCATCATGTTACATGTCCCTTTCCAGCCGATTTCATTAAGCGTGCGCGCGGTGAAGACCAAGAGGATCAATACCATACTCTACCGAGATACGGTTCCGTTGTTTGCCCCCTACCTGTTAGAAATTACCGGGCAATACGTGCGGGTGCTTAAGTGATATAACGTGCTAGGAATGTCCTACTAATCAATGCCCCCTCGGAGGCTCTGCAGTTTTGACGCGCCCGGTTCGTCCTTACAAAACACTCGCAAGGGATTTCTCTTGACACACTCGAAAAATAAACCCACTGCACCTGCATGAAAACTCGGATGTTATCTGCGTGGCGTACGGAATAATTATGTCAGAGTACTAGCCTGGAAGTGAACACTAACTTATCGGGGAAATGGCGGCCCAGCGCAACGGGCCGCGGCGGGGCTGAACGTTTGGTGGGACCACATAACGTGTCCGTGCACTCAACGCCCGGATTTAGTTAACGCCCCGCTAAATACTATAACACCTTAATTAAAATAACGCTATAAGTCTAACATAATTACTATTATTATAATATTTTATAGTAGATTACTATATTTATACTTATAACTAACCTATACTATTTATATTTACTTAGAAGCTGTTAGGATCTGAACATGTATAGGACGCGGAGGACCAACGGGCCCTCAGCGGGGGTGACACTTGGTGGGGTTGCGCAACCGAGGTCACGTGATGTACCATCCAGCCAAGGCAGCACCAGCCATGGAAGGCAGCACCAGCCATGGATGGCAGCACCAGCCATGGAAGGCAGCACCAGCCGTGGATGGTGACACCAGCCATGGATGGCAGCAAGACCTTGGATGGTACAGAAATCCTTATGTATATAGGAACGCGAGAATGATCTCTCATATTCGCGTTTAACCTGTTTATCAATCTAACGTGTTCCACCAGTCATCCGCGCACACCAGTCATCCGCGCACCCCACCAAAATCACGACGCGTCTCTACACAACACCCACGATGCCAGCCACACAGGACACCCAGCAACTCCAGAAAGAAGGCAGACTAGCTTTATCAATGCAGGCGATTCAGACTAAGCAGGTTAGAAGTCGCCGTCAGGCTGCGCGACTGTACAATATCCCCGAATCAACTATCCGCGACCG
>ML976658.1:185454-262639 GCA_010015655.1 Bimuria novae-zelandiae CBS 107.79
CCTGCAGCCTCTAGATGTCGGCTGTTTCTCACCTCTCAAGACAGCGTACGGACATGAGGTGACTGAGCTAGCCAGACAGCATGTCTATCATGTAGACAAGGAAGAGTTCCTGTCAATCTACCCACGTGTACGTAAGGATGTTTTTACAGAGCAGAACATTAAGGCTGGCTTTCAAGCGACAGGGCTGGTGCCTTCCTGTCCAGATCGGGTCCTCTCATGCCTGACTATAGTCAGGACACCGTCACCACCACAGACGGGCGCTGAGCCAGCATGGACAGCTGAGACGCCTCACACTACTACTCAGGTTGAGCAGCAGGCTATGCTTATACGTAATCGTCTGCAACGACCGCCCCAGAGCCCTACACACCAGATGCTTGGGCAGCTTGTCAAAGGCTGTCAGCTTGCGATGAACTCAGCGACTCTCTTAGCAGAGGAAGTTAAGAAGCTACGGGCAGCCAACCATCGCCGTAGACAAAGGCAGAGTAGGCAGCGACAGTATATTGCTAGAGGAGGCGCTCTACAGGCTGAGCAAGGCCGTGCTCTGGCTGCTACAGCCCATCAAGCTCTCGTTGAGGCTGGTCAAACTGCGTCTACGCCAGGTCGCCAGCGAGCACCACCAACGTGTAGCAAGTGCCATGAGCAAGGACACAAGATGACCCAGTGTAGAAAGTAGCTAGCTATCTATATATGAAGTTGCATACAGAAATACCCTCTGGTTGTTGAGTAATCGGTGTTGAGGTGTCGCGCGTCTGGGTGGGGTGCGCGGATGACTGGTGTGCGCGGATGACTGGTGGAACACGTTATCGTTTGGATCTGACTAAGCAACCTTGTTGATTTGATTGTGCTGTACACACCTTCGATACCAACGCCCCAGTGACAAGCGTGAGCTATCACTACACCCTCTCCCGTCCTACCAAGTACTCCTGCCCGAGAACCTAACAGAAGCTTAACGTTGCGGCTACGCCGCGTAGTCTTAGGTAGAGCTACTAATAAAGTACTTAAGGCGTCTATAGTAACTATAGCGTTAACTATACGTTTTTAATACTTAATACTTATATAAATAGCTGCGATGTCTTTCTCTTACCCTTTCGGGTGAATTGTATAGCTTTTTCCACATTACGAGCCTCCTTTTCGCAAGCCGGCTCTGCTGCCTTCTTAGCCCTCTTCTTCTCCCTAGCTAGCTTGGCTCCCTCCCGCGCCACACGCTTCTCCACTGTAATTTTTTCCTTAACTTAGCTATCTTAGCTTTTTAAAGTCTCTACTTCTTTTTTTTCTTTTTTATAAACTAACGTACATAAGCCTACCTAACTTTATTTAATAATTAGAAGACTACCCTACTATAACACTCTTAATATTATTAAACATTTAAAAGCTTACCTTTTTTTTGTTGTAAGCGCTTCTCTTAATTTAGTATTTTTATAATAGAGTAGCTAAATATTAGTAAAAATATAATAAAGTAAATAACTAAGCTTTTGCGTGTTCTTCCTACTCTATTACTTTATAGCTTATATAAGGTAATTTAGTTTACGCTAGTTATTACTACTAAGTACTAAGTAAAAGCTCTCTTATAATCCCTAATTATTATTTTAAGTGGTTTTTTTTTAAATCTTTTAAGTATAACCTCTAGGTTAAAAAGTAATATACTAGTAGCTTTAAAAGACTTAGGATTATCTCCTCTTTAAAAAAAAAAGCTTATTTAGGCCTTTTAGAATAGGGGGAAGACGTTGCCTATTTTAATTAAAAATAGGCCTTAGCTCTTTTAAAGGTAAATTATACGCTTAGCTAAGTAGGCTAATAAAAAAGTCCTAAAAGTATTGTATTAAGTAGCTAAAGCGTAGAAGTTAAATAAAGGGGTAAGATAGCTAGTAGTATCTTATTTTAATTATAATAGTTAATAAAATCTATAGTAACGTAAGCTCTATAGCTATTAGGGGTAAATAATTAGTAAGATTATTAAGCTTTTACCTTAGTATAGCGATTAAACATCTACTTAAGCTAAGTAAGGTTAATATTATTATTTATCTAGCCTAAAATTAACAACCTAATAAAGACTTAGTATTCTCTTCTTTAGATATTATCTACCTAGCTTAATTATATACCATTTAAGCAGACTAATAGAAAAATTTTGATAGTAAAACTAATTTATTAGTGTACACGCACGCTGGAAAGGTAATGTATTTATAAAAGCTATTTTAAAAAGCTACTATAACTTTCTTTTCTTTTATATTTGCCTTCTAAACACTTATATTAATTTACTAATAATACTAATTAAGTAGCCCCTTTTGTCTCCATTATACGTATAATAACGTTTAATATTGTATTCCTTAAATTGTTACTTAGGAAGCTAAAATATAGGCAATATTTATTACTTAAGTTAGATTTTTAATAATTACTATTTAAACTAGCTACCTATTAAGAGATAAGATAAATACTATATTAATTAATAAACTATATAATCTAGCTCTCGCTTACTAGCTTCTTAGCTATTATTAACGCGAAATTTTATATTTTTATAAGTAGTAAGTAATGCGCCGTAAGCCTTTTTATATAAATAGTAAGCTCTTACTCTTACTAGGAAATAAGTTTCTATTAGTTAAACCTTATAGTAGTATATAATATTTAAATTACTTAGTTCTTTAATAATAGCATGCTTTAATTAACGCTATACTTACTAGCCACTTTAGTATAAAAAAATTCTTTAGGCTTTAGTAATTCTATTTCTTTAATTATAGCCTTAATTAAGCTTACATTAGTAGCATTATAGCACGTTAAAAGTTAGGGTTATTTGTGTTGCGTGGGGCGTTGACTGAATCCGGGCGTTAAGTGCACAGACACGTTAATCCTACCGTGTCTTGGCAGTCAGTGCGCAACATCACTCAATGCGCAACCCTAACATGATCGCGACGTTAATAATATAAGGCTATAGAGCTCTATACAAAAGCTATTATCACGAGATTTTTTAGTGGAGAGGTTTTCTAGGTCTGTAGATAATTACTAGCAACTTAGATTATAGATATCTACTTAGTATTCTAACTAGATAGCTACTGCGCGATACTAGCGTTAGTAAAGTAGATATTATTATATTAACGCGTATAGGTGCTAGCATGAATTTCTTTCTCTTTATAACTTTAGAAATAGCTTTTAAGGCTCACTAACCTCCCTTTTTAGTAATCTAATAATATCTTTAAAGTTATTATTAAGTTTTATAAGCCTATTAATAAAAATATTACTTAGTAGCTTATTTAGCTTTTTCCTTATCGCGCATATTTTTAGCTACTACCTATATAATATATCTTTTTTAAACAAATAAGCTTTAAGCTATTTATTAGCATTTTATATTTTTTATTATTAACTTTTTTAAAGTTATAATTATTACTTTTTAGTTTTTTATTAACTAAGAAAATTATGCGCTTTTTATATTTAAGTAGGTAATAAAAAATCGCTTTTTTATACTACGTTTTAGGTTACTCTAAAGTTAGAGTCTTACCCTTTATTTAACGCAAATTTTTTTTAAAAAACTTTTTAAAGCCTTTTAAAGACCCTTATTCTCGTGCTTTAGAAGTTACTTTTATATAAAAATTAAATATATTATTTAGCTAAGCTTACACGACTCTTAAATTATAATATTTTTAATAATAAAGCGTAATAATTACTTTATTATACGCTAATCTAATGCGCTAAGTACTATTATAAAGCTTTTTTATAACTTTACCTTTAAAAAGGACTTCTTATTAAATTACTTAAGAATAGATATAGAATCTAGTAGTAAGATACTTATATACTTAAAGGCATTAATAATAAATTATAGCGTAGCTAACGTAGTCTAGGTGTTCTAAAAAAGTGTAAAGAAGTTTTTTTAGTAACTATTAATAGTTTTTGGCTTTTATAAAGATAGGCATTAAGCTTATTAGAGCAGGTAATAAAAAGAGACTAAATATATATATCTTAAAAGGCTATAATATATGCGTTAAACAAAAAGGAAATATAGTTAAAAGGATCTTATTTCAGTTATAATAATTAATAAAATCTATAGCAGCGTAAGATCTATAGCTTTTAAGAATTAAAAGATAGTGTATTTATTAAGCCTATTTGGCTTTTTCTCTTATATAATAATTAAATACGTATTAAAGCTATTAAAAGCCTATCTCGTTATTTAATTAGCTGAAGCGAAATAAGGTAATAAAAACTTATAATATTAAAGATTAATTTTTTTTTACTTAGCTTAATTATAGGCTCCTAGCGTTAAATTAATAAATTAATAATACATTAATAGTAGATCTATTAGCGTATATATACATAATAATTAAAATTTACTTACGGCTACTATCTTATATAAATTACTTTACTTAGTAACTCTTATACAGGGGCCTATTAAAAATTCTTTTTAAGTAGCTAGTAATACTAAGGAGGATGCCTTTCTTATCTATATTATAATAATAATAAAACTTAATACTATACTTCGCGATTTTCTTATATAAAAGCTTAAAATAAAGTTTATGTGTTACCTCTAAATTAGCGCTATAGTAATTACTAGTAATTCTAATTATTTAGCGTAATTTTAAGGCGTTTTCATTACGCTTAATAAGGCAATTAACTTAAGATATACTTACGTCCTTTAAAGTAATACAGGACATAAAGTTCTAGAGTTACTTTTCTTATTATTGGCTAAGTATATAGCGCGTAGTATTAGTAATTATACGCGCCTACGTGATGCGTTAGTGCCTACGTATTAATATAGAATATATAACGCTAAATTATTTTATAATTTTATTATATAATAAATTTTATTTTTATTTTTATAATTCAATTACTAGTATCGCGGCGTTAATTAGGTCTATATTAGTGAAGTTGTGGCGCGTTAAAGTAGGTGCACGATCACGCGGGGTTGCGCATTAAGTGATGTTGTGCACTGACTGCCGAGACACGGTACCAAATCTTGGTAGCTTATGCCGCACCTTAGCTTATGCCGCACCTACCTATAATTAATACTAACTTTAACCCCTTATATCTCTACTAATATAGATTTAATTAAGGCCGCGATTACAGTAATTAAATTATAAAAACTAAGAAAATCTTTTTTATATAAAAAAGTTATAAAAGATTGTAGTATTATAAAATCTATACTATAGCGCTAGTACTAAGGCCTTACAGCGTCGCGCGAAGACGGATACGCTAAATAATATAACTTTAGTTATAAAGAGGAGATAGAGCTCTTATAATATATTAAAATACTTACTAAACAGGGCCTGCTACCTATACGCTAGATAATTAAAAGCTTTACTTTTATAATAGCTTATAGAGAGGTCTTTATTACCTACATTAATTAATTTACTACTAAAAATAAAGAATTCTTAATATCTTAATAGACTACTAGCATTAATTATAATCGCTACGTAACTAATTCCCTATATAAATATAAGCTCTACTTTAACCTCCTACATAATAAAATTAGCTAGTATTAGATAGAGGCTTATTATATATATAATATAAATAAAAAAGGCTTCCTAATTGGTATCCTGTCTAGGTCAAAGAGGATATTCAATCGCCCTCTATAGGAGGCACATACTGTACGGCAGGCCATCCAGGATGGATCCCGTGATTGGATATCCCTGATTGCAGGTATCTGTGCAGATAGGAGCTGCCTTGACCCAGCCCTAATCTATCCATCCACCGCTGGCAATATACTAGATACCTGGGTTGAGGATATTGACCCTGCCAAGCTATCTACCTTTGTCACCTCATCTAATTCTGGCTAGAACAACAATTAGATAGGGCTAGTATAGTTAGAGAGGGTATTTAATCGCCTTACTAAGGAGAAAGCTTAATAATTATATTAATTATTAATTCTTAATAGCTATAGATCCTATATTACTATAGATTTTATTAACTATTATAACTGTAATAGGATCTTGCTAGCTATCTATCTACCCTATATAACCTATACGCTATAGCCTCTTAATATATTTATATTTAAGCCTCTATTAACAGCGTATTTAAACAAGCTTACTTTATTTATTAACACTAGCCAGGGGCTTATTGCTATAACTATAAAGCACTTTTATTAACTTTTCTAAAAAGCCTAAATTAATATAATAAGGCCTTAATTAATCCTTAGTGCCTTTAAAGCTACCAGTATATAACTACTTAATCTATAAAGGATTCTTAATTAATTCTATTAATTAATACTATCTAATTAAAATATACTTAATAATAATATTTTAGCCCTTAGCGCGTCTAATTAGCGTAAAATTAATTAACTTCTAAAGGCTGTTATTAGTATAGGAGGTAATAGTTAGGCTAAGAAGCTAAGTTAAATTGTATACTATATTACTATCTAAAAATAGCTCCTAAATAAGGAGAATAAGTACCTATAAGAAGTCTTACTTACTAAGAAACGCCGCTCTAAAAAAGACAGGTCTTTACCCCTTAATTAGTGCTATAGTAAAGTAATATTTTAGTTTTTTAGTAAAGTATAGAGGGCACGTAATCTTTAATACTAACTTAATTAAAAAAAGGAGTAAAAGGAGCGTTAAAAAGCTAATTAAATAAAGGCCTATAGGGCTAATTAACTACTTAAGGCTTAATTAGATAAGAAAAAATATATTATTTAAATAGCTAATAAAGAGGCGCGTAGGCGCTAGAAGGCTAATATAGCTATATAAAGACGCCTTAATTAATAGGCCCGTAGGGCCTAAAAATAATACTAATAATTAATTAAAATAGCTTAATTAGCTTCTAAGATACCTTTTATACCTTATAAGTAAATTATTAGGCGTATAAAAGTACCTAGTAGAGCTATAGAGGTAGTAGAGGCTATATTATTAGTATTAATATTATTAACCCGCAGAGGCTGCTAAATTAGAACACTAAGTAAATATTAATAAGCTAAGTAGATAGTATAAATTTATAGCCCTAATTACCCTTAACCCTAAGAGATCTCGTGATAATAGCACGTTTTAGTGTATCTATAGTATAAAGTTGCTGGCCGATTAAGCTTGTTGGGGTGCGGCATGAGCTGAGGTGCGGCACAAGCTGCCAAGATTCGGTAACGTGCACGGACAGCTCATGCCCGGAGACACCTCGTGCCCCGCCGAACACCATATCCACCACTTCAAAAGTGAGGCTACTGAGCCACGTACAATAGCTATTATCATGAGATTTTCTAGTGAAGCACTATATCGACTCTTGCAATTAATTTAAACTAATTATATTTACTTAAGAGCTTAATGTTGCGGCTACGTGATATAACTTTAGGTAGAGTAGTAAATAGCTTATTTTAAGCTTAAATACTAGCGTAAGCAGCGCTAGCGCGTTTTTAACACTTATTACTTAATAAGATTACTTGCAAGGCTAGTTACTTGCGTTTTTAAGCTTATTAGATAGCTTTTTTTTAGTATTAAGCTTTAATTTTACGCGCGCGTTTAGCTGCTTTCTTAGCTTACTTAACCTCCCTTATCTCTTTAAGCCTCTACCTCTCTACACGCTTCTCTTTAAGCTTAACTTAACGCTATAGTTAAGCCTTCTTACGCTACTTCTTAGCCTATGCTTTTTAGAGTTTCTCCTCTGTCTTATCTCGCTCTTGTACTACTTCTCTAGCTCGAGCCTTACGTAGCTTGCGAGGAGACTAGTGGATAGCGCTATTATAATATTCCTAGCGCTATTAAAGGTTAAGAGCTTTACCCTTTTTTTTATACTTTTTTTTGTGTTAAAGAGCCTCCTTTAAGCCCTTATTCTTATGCTTTAAAAGCTTATTCTAAACAGAGAGATAGTAAACGCTTAAACGTAGCTTTCTTACCTTATACTAATAGCTATTAGTAATAGTAGCTTAAACTAATCGATCTATCTTTCTTTAATTATAATTAGAGAGCCCTAATAATAAGCTTCTCTTAGCTTCTGGCGTGCTAGCAAATCTACGGAGGATAACGTTGGCATCTATAGGCCAGATCCTAGTAGCTTCGAAGGCCTTTAATATGAGGCTCTCCGTGAAGGAGGATATCCAGGCGCTCTAAAAGAGTAGGAAGAAGTCTTCTTTCTTAATTAGAATAAGACCTTAAGCCTTATAGAGATAGTTGGTGAGCTTATTAGAGTAAGCTTAAGAGAGAGGCTTAAATAGTACTACGTTAAGCGGCTAGAGCGTATAAGTTAAATAAGGGGGAAGGATTATAAGGAGGATCCTATGGCGATTATAGTAGTCGATAAACTCTATCGTGACATGAGATCTATAGCTATTAAGGATAAGCAATTGCTATCTCCTTAATTACTACTTTATATAGCGATTAAACACCTGCTCTAGCTAAGCTAGGCCTATGTCGTCGTTTAACTAGCCTATTAAAGATAATAAGATAAAGACCTTATGTTCTCTTGCCTTAATATCCTCTACCTAACTTAATTATATAGCTCCTTTTTTAGCTACGTAAATAAGGCTTAGAGGTAGCGAGCTCCTATTAGCGTAGTAGTAGGCTAGGAGTATTAGGAACTTACGTGATCTATCTTAAAGAGATACTTAAACCTCCTTCTTCTCCTATTAACGCTTGCTAAATATCCTCTTACTTCTGCCTATTAAGCTAATTAAGAAGCCCTTCTTATCCATATTGTATATATCTCGAGCCTTAAGGTGATATTCAGTGATCTTTCAATGCAGTAGCTCGAAATAGAGACGGTATTTTAACTTAGAATTAGCCAGGTGGCGAACACGATCCATGGCGGTGGTCCACTTTAAGATTATATAGATCTAGTGTCTAGTAATAAAGCGAGAAACCTATTGATTGCTTAGCTACTAATAGGCTATTTTAGATAAGAAATTCCTAATTATCTCTCTTATAGGAGGAAGGCCTTTCTCTATAAGCTTTATAATATATTATATAAGCTCTAGCTCTTGTTATTAGTCGAGAGCTTGTTAATTTAAGTATCTATCCTCCTAAGACGCTGTTACGCCTCTCTACCTTCGCCCTAGCATTAAGCGGTTAACCTTGTATTTCTTAGTAACTTCCCTTAACGTAAAGTGTTCTCTTAGATTACGCGATTTCAAATCTTTAATTGCATCGTCGATAGGTGCCATGGCTGTAGCGTTATAGTCTGTTGAAGTTGTGGTGTTGAGACGCGGCTTGGTGTTCGGCGGGGCACGAGGTGTCTCCGGGCATGAGCTGTCCGTGCACGTTAACATGCCCGTGCGCGTGATGAGCCACTTCGCGTGATGGGCCACCCACGCCAAAACACTCAAACTTCACAACCTTATAACTCTACCATTATGGCTCTAATTAACGACGCGCTTGCAGATCTAATGTTGCTAAGCCCTAGCGAACAGTTTTTGTACCGAAAAGTAGCTAAAAAGTATGGTGTTTCTCGCTTAACTTTGATGCGAAGGCACCATGCTACAACATAGCCACACGCATTAAAGATTATTAACTAATAAAAGCTTGCTCTACAACAAGAGGCAGAGCTTATTAAATATATAGAAGGACTCACAGCACGTCACCTACCACCTACAAGAGAGATGATACGAAATTTCGCGTCAACAATAGCCAAGGAGCCAGTAAGCGAGAGCTAGGTTACGCGCTTCATCAATCGGCACAGCATCTATCTTACCTCGCGATGGGCAACTGGTATGGACAGCAATCGCCACCAAGCCGACTCAGGGGATAAATACAGCCTGTATTTTAATATCCTAGGTGATAAAATCAAGGAATATGGTATTGAGCCTCGTCACACGTACAATATGGATGAGAAAGGCTTCCTTATCGGTATCATTGGCCGATCGAAACGAGTGTTCAGCAGACGTATGTGGGAGAAGAAGGAGGTTAGAGCATCTCTACAAGATGGCTCTCGCGAATGGATTACCCTCCTAGCATGCGTGTGCGCTGATGGATCAGCCTTGCCGCCAAGCCTTATCTACCAGTCTACCAACAAGGACATCCAATCAAGCTGGGTTAAGGATATCGAGGCAGGAAAGCATAGCGTACACGTCTCCTCTTCACCCTCAGGCTGGACAAACAACGATATCGGCCTTGCCTGGCTTGAGCAGGTGTTTGATCGCTACACTAAGGCAAAAGCTCGACGATCCTACCGACTTCTTATCCTTGACGGCCATAGATCTCATGTTACTATAGATTTTATCGACTATTGCGACAGGAATAGGATCCTCCTAGCCATACTTCCTCCTCACTCGACGCATACGCTTTAGCCACTTAATGTGGTGCTCTTCAAGCCTCTCTCATCAGCCTACTCCGCTGAGCTCACGACCTACCTCTAAAAGAGCCAAGACCTAGTCCTAATCAAAAAAGGAAACTTCTTCCCTCTCTTCTAGAAGGCCTAGGCAAGCTCCCTTCAGGAGGAGACGATTCTCAAGTCTTTTGAGGCTACTAGCATATCACCTTTCAACCCAGAGGTTATACTCAAAAGATTTGCCAAAACCACCCAAGATGAGCAGGAATCACGAGAGAGCTCTACGTCAGTACTCAGTGGATCTGACTGGCGTAAATTAGATCGCCTCGTACGAGCTGCAGTAGAGAATCAGGCCAGTAAAGACGCGCAGAAGCTCAGCCGCTCACTTCACCACATCTCAGTTCAAAATAAGCTACTTCACCACGAGATCAACGGGCTTAAGGAGGCACTACTAGTTAAGAAGAAGCATAAGAAGAAGGGCAAGCGTCTTGACCTTCAGCAGCGTTAAGAGTACCATGGGGGAGCAGTCCTCTGGTCACCGAGGAAGGTCAGGGAGGCTCGTGTACGCCAGTCTGTGAAGGAGCAAGAGGAAAAGGAGCAAAAGCTTCGAAAAGCAGAGACAGCTGAGTTAAGGAAGGCAGCTAAGCTGTACAAGGAGAAAATTGCAGAGGAGAAGCGTGTGGGGCGGGAGGCCGCCAAGGTAGCTAGGGAGAAGGAGAGGGCTGAGAAGGCAGCAGAGCGCGCTCGCCAGAAAGAGGCTCGTGACGCAGCAAAAGCTCTACAATCTACCCAGAAGGGTAAGAGAAAAGCCTCGCAGCCACCTACACAAAGTAACAAGCGCTAGAAACGTGTGGTTGACGCTGTAGCTACTAAGGAAGCCTTAGGTGCCGTATTAGCAGCTCCACCCAAGACCACGCGGCGCGGTCGCAACGTTAAGCTTCCAAGTAAATATAAATAGCACAGGTTAATTGCAAGTATTAATATAGTACTTCTATAAAGAAATCTCGTGATAATAGCTACTGTGTGTAGCTCTACAGCCTCGTTTCTCGTAGAGATGTTTTGGTGTTGGTGGCCCATCACGCGAAGTGGCTCATCACGCGCACGGACACGTTATAGCAAGCTCTTACTATGACCGAGCTCGCTTCGAGAATATGATTCCTCCCATCCGCGTGAGATTTTGGATACTTTTTTCACGCCGAACTGGACTCAAATGCAACTTAGGGATGCTGTTCATCTATAGTACATAAGTAACCTTAGAAGTCTTCAAATATTGCGAGCTTTCAAACTACGTCTGCACACGTTTAAGAGACCGCGGGAGACAGCAATCGTGAGATCCACTTCTCCTGTTTTGCCGGCTTTCGCCCTCCCACCAAGGCAAATCGAACGAAGGTCCAGAATGCGGCTAGCCCGGTTACCGACTTCCTTGGCACAATGGGCGAGATTACCACGAGTACGTCCAAGGTGTGAGATCGTCGATTGCGACCCGCACAGGTACTGAAATCCCTTACATTAGGAACTCGGCCTTGTATCCTCGGTTGGCTATCGCTGAATTACCTGCTGTAGGGAGTTAGCTAAAGGATCTTGTTCCTAGAGCAGCTATGCCGCGGACGCGCCTGCATGCATGCGACGGCCTGGTATTCCATCAATTCCTACAATCCTCGTATTCACCTCCAACATCAGAAATAAAACCCCAGTAGGCGGCAATGCCCCTGGGATGAATCAAAATGCGAATTCTCTGTCATGCATATATAACCGCTAATTTGGATCAGCGATTCCTTTCTTCGCCCGTCGTTGTTCCCTGCACATAGGCACGTTACGATGCATTTGTTTCACACTGCAACCGTGCAGCTGCTCGCTGCCTGGCTCGTGATTGCTGCCCCCGTTGGCTGTAATGCTTCGACCATCGACATAGATGCAGCGACCAATCCTGTCGATGCTCTCGCGCAGCTGCAGCAGCACGCCTATGAAACGCTCAAGCAGAGGGAAGGAGTGTCCAAAAGGACCCCGAAAGGATGCTCCCTGGTTAACACGGTCGTGCGGAAGGACTGGTAAATCCGCCATCTCCATGACTTTACACTGGCTGACCTCGCGAAGGAAGTACATGACCAAGCCGGAATGAAAGGCCTACATCAACGCTGTGAAGTGTCTCCAGACATTACCGTCAAAGTCCGATCCCGCATGGGCTCTAGCAGCGAAGACCCGTTTCGATGACTTCGTCGCCATCCACGTGAATAAGACCATGTACATACATGGCAATGGACTTTTCCTCACCTGTCACCGCTACTTCGTGTGGTCGTACGAACAAGCCTTGCGAAACGAGTGCGGTTACACTGGCTATCAGCCCGTAAGTCTCAAAACCTGTCATTCCATTTGACCCGTAGCTGACTTCATAGTATTGGAACTGGTTCGCCCGCACCGATGACATCTACAAATCCCCCGTCTTCGACGGAAGCGACGCCAGCATGGGTGGCGACGGCGTCTTCTTCTCCCACAACGGGTCCCTCGCCGGCGCCCGCACAATCTTCATCCCCTCCAGCGCAGGAGGCGGCTGCATCGAGAGTGGTCCTTTCGTGAAGTAATCCCCCCACCACATACTTTTAACAACCTCAAATCTAACCCAGCTCCAGCGTGCAAGCCAACATCGGCCCCATCTCGCCCGGCATGCACACGTCGGGGCACTACACGATGGGCGGCGACCCAACGGACCTGTACTCTTTCGTCAATGACCCCGCGTTTTGGCTGCACCATACGATGCTGGATCACATATATTGGGTCTGGCAGGTGCTGCATCCGGCGGAGGCGGAGAAGGTGGTCGGGACGCTGACGCTGCAGAATAAACCCCCGACTAGGGATGCTACTGTGGACGAGGAGTTGGAGTTGGGGTCAATGGGGAGACGAGGAGGATTAGGGTTATGTTTGATACGTTGGGTGGGACGCCGCTGTGTTATATCTATGCATGAGTATGTGTGGTACACATTTTAGTTCTGTATATATTTAGAAGCTACCTAGGAGGGCTTCAACAAATAATAGCAAGACACAGCTTCTTGACATCATGCAAGAAATCATCTCAATCGATTGTGGCTATGAATCGAAGTTGCGGTCATTACCCTTGTTGCTAAGACTTCGTCTGAAGAAAGTGGTATATTGTATAAACCAACCGAGGAGCTCTGCACAGCTCTACATGAACTTCTTCGGATCCAGACTACTTAGGTTCGCGCTCTTCACTTTCCCGTCCCAAACCAGTTCGGCAAGACACTTCGCCGTGCCAGGCGCGTTCTGAATGCCCCAGCACGTGTGCCCAGCGCCCATTAACAGCCCTCGCACCTTCGTCGCGCCGATCATCGGACCGCCGCCTCTGCTAACATTCGGTAGGTAACATGCTTGCTTCGCAGTGACCTCGCCATCACGCAGCTCTTCCGAGATGGACGTAACCTCATCTACGATATCTTGACACCGCGATTCATCAACTTCGACAAGGTCTGAAGAAGTTGGTAGCGGGATGATAGTATCGCCTTCTCCACAGGCGTAGACCTCGTTGTTGGGCCGCGCATAGATTTCGGGCGTTACCGTCTTGCTCTTACGGCTGTTTCCACGCGGAAGGTCGATGGACGTGAAAAGACAGTATGCCGACACCGGGCAACTGGGTCGTATCGTGACGGAGTGAGCGCGCATAGCTGAGATGGGGGCCGCGGGCCACACGGTTTTCGTCCACGGTCCAGCAGTCAGTATCACGGTATCTGCGTCAAGCGTCTTTTCCTCGCCACCGTTCTTTGGTTTGTAGGTGACTGATTTGACGGCTCCTGCGTCTTGGTCGATGTTCGTAGCGCTACCATAGATGATCTTGACGCCCTGATCTTCCGCGAGCGAGGCCATGCTGGTAGTGAACTGATATGGGTGAACCTGTGCCGTCGTCGATGGCGTACCCATCTCATCGTATGCTCTTATCCCCTCTGCAGCTACCCAGTCCAGCTCTTTGGGTACACCCGCCGCTCTTAACAAACCTAGAGCTTTCTCACTGCGCTTCTGCAGTGACACGGAATCCAATTTGTCTTTGTTATCTATGGAAGAAGGGGCCTTGTTCTTGTGCAAGATGCCATACATGTCTATCTGGCCGCAGTGTACGGCGCGATAGCCCCAGCGGTCAGCACCACCATATTTTTCGGCTAGCTCTTGGTGCAGTTTGTAGGACAGGGGAACGATGCATGATGGATATGCCCAAAGAGCGAGGAGACCACCCGCTTTTCCGGACGCGCCACCAGCAATTTTTGTCGCTTCGAGTAATGTTATACTATTTCTTTCTTTATTGAAGCTGGGATGATGCGAGAGGAAATAGGCCGTTGTCGAGCCTATTATTCCTCCGCCTGTTGATTGTTAGTGCGGAGCCGCAAAGTGGGGGCGGGTGCACATGTGTAGAAAGGACACAGTGATCAAAAGGAGGGCTAAAATACCAATAATGACAATATTACGTTTCTGATGTTCGGTCGCCATTGTCTGCAAGAGACATGATGAGGATTTAGTGTCGATGCGACGATCGGTGTTTGGTAAGGTTGACGCTGCTAATTCAGATTAACGGGTATAACGCTTTGCAAAAGACCGTCCCGACCCACTTGGGGCGAGTTTCTGAGTGGCTGCACGCTTTTTAGGTAATCGCTTCCCCGCTTTTATCGCCCTACACCTAAAATTATATGAGAGACGATGTAATACAGGAAAATTAACTTTCTACGAGGTGTATAAAGGCAGTTAGTTGCCGTGTAGTGAATGTATCATGCCGAGTACCCGCAAAAGGAAGGCAAAACAGGTGTTTAACGCTGGCCGCAACCCTCCGAGGAAGCGCAGGGCGCCAAAAAAAGCCCTATTGACGAGGGCACCCCTGGCCGTCGTACGATTTGCTGGCATAGAGGAGGAAGGACCTACAGAGGAGGAACAACCTCTGCCAGAGGGCGTTAACGACAACGACTTTTATATATACGTTGACGATTACCCTAAGGACGAAGAACCTTAGTTAGCTTAGAGGCCTACGTCGCTAGAGAAAGAGCATTCGCGTAATAGGGGGGTATTTAACAACAATAAGTAGGCTTTAATTTTTGGCAAAGTTAACGCGCTAACACCGCTGCCAGAGATTAATAATAATAGCTAAACGTGTAATAAGGGGGTATTTAACAAATTACTAGAATTATATAAAGTTAAGCTATACGTTACCTATCGCTGGCGCGCGTTCCTACGCAAGGAGAAAGTTAGGACTAATTTTAATACTAAAATAAGAATACGTACGTACTTCTACGCAGAGCTCTGGCAGTAGGTAGATAATATTATATAAGACTTCTTAGAGTTAACTCCCCCTATTAAAACTATAGTAAAAAACTTAACCGCGGTTGTATATATACTATAGATACCTAAGTAACAGAGACTTGCGTAGTCTCTTAAACGTGGTAATAGTGTTACCTTTATGCAGGTTGTTAAGCGCGCGTATAAGTTAAAGGAGGAGTCTATTACTAAGATAACTTACGTTAACTTTAATTTAACGCTATTAGAGCTAGAAACTAGCTAAAATAATTAGACGCGTAATAGGGGGGTATTTAGCTTATAGAGCTCTTAGAGCTCTCTGCCGCGACTTACTATAACTTAGCGCTAGTTATATAACCTGCTAGAAGTCCTCGCACATACTACCATTGGCGAGGGCCCTATAGTCGCTATACGTAATTAATGGCAATGCCAGGATACCTACTATAGTAACTATCCGTACGTATGCTAGGTTAAACGTACGCCTAGGCAACCTAATTATTTTAAGAACCATTACTTAGTAAGTAGCACTATAGTGGCGGCATAGGCGCGCGATATAACAAAGGGCAGGTGTATAGTTGACGAGCCACATGACAATATACGCCTAAGTCTCTCGCTGGCCAGAGAGAGGTCTGTAAAGGAGAAGGCGTCGCAGAAATCAGCCAAAAAAGATACTAGATCCAAGCTTAATATAGACAACTTTATAAAGGTTATCGCCGCTAGCTCTCTCTTTATAAGCTAGTTAGCACAGAGTTAAATTATTAGCTAGTAGTAATAGGTTAAGACGCCGTCTGCGACTTTAGGGAGCTTTTTAACGTTAGTATAGTAAGACTTAATTTATAAAAACACGATAGAGCTTGCCTATTAAACTTAGCACTTCTTTAACTAGTAAAAAGACTAAGCACTAGCTAGAGAGCTGCCTAAAGTTAATTAGGTGTTTAATAACGTTATTTAACGGGGGCAAATTAACCTTAATATGCTAATAGATCTGTCTAACACAGGGATGCCGTACGCCGTGTAAGAGTAGCATTTTATGTTACTAATGCCGTTGCTCCTCCGCCTCTGCAGGATGGCGATTCGGTGGCGATCTGGGTATAATAAACTCACAGAGAGCGATGAGGAGGGTGCCGCAGACGTATATAGAGAGGATTAAGAGCGTAAATAGCGTGAGAGGTTGCGTAGGGAGAGAGACAATTTAGTGTAAAGAGCTAGCAACGTTGGCGGAGAGGTTCTGTACACTACGCACAGGCCATTTTCTAATTAAAATTTAACTAAGTCCACGCGTACGCGCGCCTGTCTAGTAATAAAGTTACTTATAAAGGCGCCAAGACCTACTAAAAATACTATACTTTGTCCACGCTAATAATATCTTTCCCTTTATAACTCTTCACCCACAACAGATATCGCAAAACGGATAATATTAATTAATTTAGTAATATTAGTTACACCTTCTCTAGCTATTAAAGCTAAAGTTTTAAATAATAGCAGGCGACTTTTAGCGACCTCCGCGATATCGTTATAGACACTAATTCTTTAGTGTTATACCTTATCTAGCACCTACGGCACCTACTTATAGAACTTAAAGAATCCTCGCGCGGATTCCACCTAATTATAGCATACGTTCTATACTGCCTTCTCTAAAAAGTAGGTAAAATCCTTATACGTATAAGCGCGTTCGTAGTGCTTTTTTATCTAGTTTTTTAACGCCTTAACGGTCTGCTTAATCGGGTTAAAATCTGGCGAGTATAGTAGTAAATATTTAAGTACAACGCCCGCCTCCGCGCATAATAAGACAATCTTTTCTAACTTATAGATAGAGGCATTATTAAGGACTATTACTAATTATTTACCTAGCTAAGGATTGTAATAAGGGAGTACTTTATTTGCTAGAAACTCCTTTATTAAATCTGCGGTAATTGCTCCTTAGTATAGGACATAATTAACGTAACTATCTATATCTATAGTAGGGAGCAAGCTCTACCTCTCCGTGCGTCGCGCTAAGTATTATACGTCTGCCAGCGTGTTTATAGGTGACCAGGCATACTTTCTATTGCTAGTTCTCTTATTACAGGCGCTCTCGTCGAGGCAAACAACCTACTCTAGTTTATATATTTATTGGCAGCGTGCACGAAACACCCGACGGAGGCCTTTATAGCGCTCCCTGGCAGCTTTTAACGCAGCTTTTCGACTCCACCTTATGCCAGCAAGAAATCTCGTAATAGTGGCTGCCAACACCTGTAAGTCGAAGTCGTCGCACAAGAAGGCCTGCATCTCATCGAGATATGCCGTAGGTTTGCCCCGTAGGAACTCCAATAGGGCGTCTTTATGACATTAACGCAGCGATAGTGACTAACTAATTTTAATATATCGCGGAGGGTATGGCTAACTAAACGCTTCTAGATTAAGTTGGTATTTCTACATAGTTTTAGTGTTAACTCTAAAAGATCTATAAATCTCGTGGTTTTTTTGCCCTGCCTTTATGCGCTTAATAATCGCCTACACTATTAACGCCTATAGTCTATAGCCTGTAGGCTTCCCAGGATTAATTGGCATACTATACAGAACTCTAGTAATAAGAAAAGTTAGTGTAATTTCCTTAATTACATCGTCTCTCATATAATTTTGTATGAGCGATAATGAAAGTGGGGAAGCGATTACCTAACAAGCGCCCAGAGTGGGTCGGGACGGTCTTTTGCAAAGCACCGATAATTGCCGTAGATCCCAGCGTACCGTGCCTTGGCAGTTACCGTGCCGAGACAGGCAATGCGCGGGGACAGGCAATGCGCACCCCAACAAAATCGCTCCTATTACTTAACGCTTTATAACTCTACCAACATGGATCTGATCTAGGCTATAATTAATACTGTTAAATAGCTAAGCTAAGGAGAATAATTCTTATATACTTAAATAGCTAAAAAGTATAGTATTATACGATTAACGTTAACGTGCAGACACTAAGCAATTATATAGCTACGTATAGGTAACGTACCTCACAAACGAGCTAGACATTCCATTTTACTAGTAAAATCCTTGCTTTTACACCCCTGTTAACTCTTATAATACTTATTAATAAATTTTAAAACTTTATATACTAGGCTAAACCTATATAAATATTTTCTATTTAAGATTACTGATCTCTGGCTTAAATGGATTAGAAGTTATTTAAGAATTACTAAATTATAGGGATTATCTGGCCCCCAAATTCTAATCTCTATAACTATATATGCTAGAACTATACAAATTTAACAGCTTTATTTTAATAACTATAGGATTGTTATATTAAACTTTTATATTTTATTAGTAAGTGCTGCAAAAGGGCACCTTGCTAGAGCTTTCTGCGCTAGCTAGGGTTGATCCAAGCAGCCGAGCAGCCAAGCACGCGATCCCCTAAACCCCTAAATAGCTCAGCGTCTCAGTAGAGCTTCCTCTCCTTAATAGACTTTGTTTACGAGCTCCCTGATCGAAGTTAACTGTGCGCGACAGTAAGTGATAAGGGAGTTAACAGGAATGTGAAAACAAGGATTTTACTAGTAAAATAGAGTGTCCAGCTCGCCTATATGTCTAGCTCGCTTGTGAGGTACGTTATTTATAAAAATTACTAAAACCTGATCTAATAATAAGAATATAAGCTTCTATAATATATTATATGACTTACTAAACGTAGCCTTCCTCCTATACGGACAACAATACAGAGTTTTATCTCTACTATAGCCTAGAAGCTGTGACGGCCCAGTACACTGGCAGGTCACATGACCTCGGGCCCGAATGCGACTACCTCACGCCCAAGCGCGACTACTTCCCATACCTAAGGCGATTGCCCGCGCAGATAGAGACTAAAGGATTATTCTGTGCCAAACAGTAAGGCACAAAAGCACTACGGGCCTACGTACCTATAGTCTCCTTATTTTAGTGTAGCTAAAATAGAGCTAACTTACCTTATTTGTAAGGGGCTTTGGGCCCGGGGAACCTGAGATGCGAGAAGAATACAGATAAATTTAATAAGGAGTTTAAATAGCTCCTCCCTACGCTATATATATGGCTTCTAAGTGGAGGGGACTAATTCCGGAAGGGCTAGGTCCGTTCCCGGATACTCCAGAGGTACCCGGTGGCTCTCAGAGTTGCTTAGGGCTTAGACCACGAGGCTTCTTAGCCGAGTACTCCAGAGGCCCATCCTCTAACATTATCTACTTTTTTAGATACAGGAGACTATACTTATCTTTATATTATACTAAGATCTTTTAATATCTTAGCTAAAAGATGGCGATAGAGTATTTAGTTAAGTTACTTAATTTACTTAATTTACTTATACATATAACTTAATAATAACTACTTTAAAAGACTTACTATATAATTACGCTAAGCTATTAGTTTACTAAAATAAAATTACTTAATATAAGAGGAGTTTTAATACTACTAAGTAAAGCTTAAAGGGAGTTAAAGGATAAGTTGTTTAACTGCGATATACTATAGTAGCTAAAAGAGCTAAATATTTAATTACCATTATTAAATAAATAGTAGTAACGTTTATACTATATATACTATAATAATACTAAAATACCTATTCATAGTATTAGTGCTTAAGAAGCACATACTTAGTAATACGTATAACTTATTTGAATTTTTACCTATTCAGAATACGAGAACTAGAGCTATAGCCATAGTATTAAAAAGAACTATAATTAAGATACTGTTACAAAACTGGATTATATTTAGTAAGGTATTAATAAAGACCCCTTATAAGCATCTTAGCTACCCATCTTTATAAGTAATAACCTAATGAAGATAACGCTAAAAGGCGTAATTAAGTACTTTTAATAAAAATTTATAGTAATTAAAGCTAAACTAATTAGCTGGATGCTCTTTTGCAGCGTAAAGTAATAATAGCTTTATATATATTATTAAATTATTAATAATACTCTAGCTAAAGGCAAGGAGCTAAATAGTGTCCTTACTTAAGCGTAGAAGATAAATAAGCTAAAAGCCTAGTTAGCTAAACGTGCTATTATTACTCCTTCTTCTCTTATATATACGCTAGTAACCTAATCTTATATTACCTACTTCTCTATTCTCCCTTGCACCATTTTAATATCCTATAAACAGTCTAGTTACTTTAATAGCTTTTTTCTCTCTTATATACTACTTTTTACACCTACTACGTTATTAGCTATTTATTATTTAATAACTAATAGTAGTAAAACCTGCTTAGCTTGCTTTCTAAACTCGCCGCTACTAAAGAATAGTAAAGACGTTACTTTTAATTAATAGAGAGATAGCCTAGAGGATAAGATATATATTAACTATAACTAGTAAAAGGGCAAGAATAAGGAAGATATATAGAGTAATATTACCTTATATATACGTACGCAAACTAAAGGCATAGCTAATTAGTACTATTTTATGCTTATTTATCTATTAAAAAATTATAATTAGAATATTAACTACTAGTACGTACTATATTGCGTTGAAAAGACTTATAGGAATTTATATACAACGTTTAATGCGTAGAATAATTTTTAAAACCTTTACTTTAAGAACGCTACTAATTTTATTATATTTTAAAGTAAGTTTTTTTATTTTACTTAAGAATCCAACCTCCTAGCAAGTTAATATGTTAAGAAGTTTTAAAAAAAATTAGATACTTTATACACCTAAATAAGTATTTACTATTATTTAAATAGTAAGCGTTATAATAATTACGTTAACTTAGTATAAGATTCTATCTAAGAGCCCCCTACAAGTGCCTAATGTAATTAATTAAGCTAGATAGACACCTACAGAACTTTTCTACTATAGTATTTAACCTATCTTTTTATAGTAACTTAACTAATTTATCTTACTATAATAAATAGCCCGCTAACCTACTATTATTATTATAAACCTAGCTATATTGCCCGCGACTGCCCGCATAACTCTATTAAATAAAAGGTAGTAGAGGACGGCGACTACGGCCTAGATAATAAGGACAAGATAGATAAAGAGTAGGAGGTAACCTACTATAGCAGGCTATTAGAAAATAACTCTTTCTAGGGGAAGTCCCCTTCTTAGAGAAGCCTACTAGAGCTATTAGCATGTAAAGTATCTTATTTAGGAAAAGCGCTTTTATTATACCTTACTATATCTTAACTAATAACCTCACAATTAAACTAAAAGGCATTATTAATACTAGAGTAGGTAGCTACGTCCTAGTATACCTTAAACACCCGCGTATAATTAAGAAGGGACTGAAAATATTTATTAAGAATATAGAAGCTATCTCTTTATCAGAATATAATAGTTAACTAAATAAATAAGTATTTTTAGGCTAACTTAGTGCTAGATAATTATTCCCGTGCTACATACTTTATCCTTTATAATACAGGTTATTATAACCTTATTATTAGACTTAAGCTCTTTAAGGAGGCTAATATTAAGCTTAACTATAAGTAGTAAACACTAAATTAGCTAAATATAGTGCTAATTGACTATAAGCACGATTTTATTATCGCTATATAAGGCACTAATACAGAAAGTAACTTTAACTATTAAGTAGACGATAACTAACGCGGTAAGTTTATAAACGTACCTATAATATAATATAATTATTACTTACTATAATAGTCTCCTAAGCATTACGTCTACTGGAAGAATTTAGCTAAGATAGAAGAATAGCTCCGTTATTAATCTAAACTACTATAAGGATAGTAGTCTATGCAACGAGAGCATGTCTCTTATAAGAACCTTATAAAAGTAGGCCTTAAAATTAATACAATAAGAGCTATTATATTTATATTAGTACGCAATAAAAATAGATAATTATGAATTATATTAGTGTCTATAAGATAGAGAACCTAATTTAAGACTATAAGGGGACGCTAGACTAGATAGAACTATTAGACCTAGACGTAGAACTCTGCTAGTTTTTTATAAAAAAGTTACTATTCCTAGGCTACGCAGGCGCTATTCTAACTTACTTCTTAAAGAAGGACTTAGACGTCTTACCTTTACATTATAATAGCGTTAATTACAATATTAAGCTAACTATAAATAATACGCTAACGTTAAGTCTACTATATAATATATTTTTTAAGTATCTAGAACTTGTAAAAGCTTACCTAGAGGACTATTTATAATAAGGCTTTGCTACTTATAGTAATGCGCCGTACGCTTTACTAGTACTATTTATTTAAAAGCTTAAAGGGAGGTAGTAATTTTATATTAACTATCGTAAGCTTAATATTATTATAAAAAAGGATATCTAACTTATTTTACTTATTTAAGGGACTCTTACGTGGCTTACGAACGCTAAGGTATTTATAACTATAGCTAAATAAGTAGAAAATATGTACTATTACTATATCTAGCGTGTATACGGCCTACCTAAGTCTACTATCTTTAATAGAGACCCTTAGTTTGTCTTAGTTTTTATAGATAAGCTATATAAAACTATAGGTGTTAAGTAAAAGGTTTTAATAGTCTACTACTTTTAAATAGATAATAATATAAAGATTATAAAGTAGTATCTTAACTGGCGCGTACGTCCCTTTATTAACTATTATTAAGATAATTAGTCTAACCTGCTACCCTGCATGGACTGGGCTTAGGCCATACTACCCATAAGACTATAGGCCTATCGCTGTATAAGATCGAGTTCGGACACTAGCCTACCCACTATTAGGACTAGGAGGAGTGGATAAGGACCTCGTCCACTACTTATAAGTAGACGTCCTAAGAAGAAGTGTAAAACTACGTAAAAATTTAATATAACGCTATAAAACTAATAATAAAAATAGCTTAAAAAGAAATTACTTAGGCTTAAAAGTATTAAGTAAGTTAAGTAAATAAAAAGTAATATAAATTTAATTTTATGTTAAGTAAATACAAAGTAATATAAATTTAATTTTATAATAAGTAATTAAGTCTATAATACGCCTAAAGGTTTTACTACTAGTTACCTTAGCTAAAAGCTTAATTAGTATATATATAGACCTTATTTAATTATTACTATAAAAGGTTGCTCTTCTTATGTAAGACTTCTATTATATATATATAACGTCTTTCACGTAGACTGCATACGCAAAGCCACTACAGACTTACTACTAAGCTAGATTAAACCTAAGAAAGAACTAATTAAGTTTAATAGTATCTTTAAGTAGTAAGTAGAAAAAATCTTTAATAGTTATATATATTATAAACTCCTATAGTATAAGGCCTCTTAAATTATATATATTTTTAACTCTACCTAATATAACGCCTAAGGCTTTAAGGGAGCACCCTATAAAGTTAAAAATTACTACTAAGCTTATTTAAAGAAATTTAGTTTATTATTATAATTAAATACTTAGCTATAAGTATATAAAACTAGTGAGTACCTAAATATAATAAAAGAGAATAATTAAGCTATAGATAAGATAGAGTAAAGTAAGGCACGAAGGAGGAAGTAGCATAACAGACTTAAGGGACTGAGCCCACCTTAGAGGGGGGTGATGTGACGGCCTGCCATGCTGGCAGGTCACATGACCTCGCGTACGAGGCACAACTACCTTACGCCCTAGTGCGGCTGCTCGCGCACCCAGCGCAGTTACCTCAGATGGATAGTTATTCCGCTCCGACGAGCGCACAAAAGCGCCGCGAGCCTATGTACCTACAGTCTCCTCATCTTAGTGTAGCTGAAATAGAGCCAACTTACCTCATCTACTCTCTTGATGAAGAAACCCGTGCCCGTCCTCACACTCACTTTATTCCTCTAAACAAGTAGATTTATTAGATAAACTTTATTATCTTCCTAAGTCCTAGGTGTCTATATATAGGGCTATTATAGTATATAAGGCTCTAAGTTAGAGTAATTTGCCTATAAGTATTAACTACCGTTATTATATAGCTAAGAGAGCTCTATAGAAGATTTATTAAAAAATAAGCTTACGTTAGATCTAGACTAGTCTAGCCAGACTACTACTATTACAGAAAAAACCTAATCGACGCAAAGAAGAATAATAACCCTATACTAAATAAGAAGTTACTATTAGTAGCTTCTAACTATTATGGGGCGCTCTCGCTTAGTCCAATCCAGGTTAGGGCAGTAAGGTAATAAGGTACTTTATAAATTATTTAGTAGTATAAGTTAGTGCCACACTTCGCGCGTGCTAAATAATTTAATTTTATAATAAATAAAATAAATATTAGTTTATATTGTAATGGGTTACGCCCAGTGAGCACCCAGCCCCATATATATATAGGAGAACGCACTCGCATAAAAATATATAAGTTAACTATAAGGAGCGTAGAAAGGAAATTGTCCTGTATATATACCCTCCTTATCCTATAGAGTCCCATGGTATCCCATATCCTACCCCGTGGGATCCTATAGGATATCCTAGGACGTTACGTGACCAGGATCACGTAGTCCTATAATGTCCTATAGTCTTGGCGTCTAAGACAGCCTGGGAAGTTACGTAAGCCTAAGGTAGGGCCTAGTTATTATTATAAGGCCTGTTATCCTACTTTTAACTTTTAAATTATAATATTATCCTTCTCCTTCCTCTATACGTCCTTATGCAGTAGCTAATATCCTCCTAAAGTATCCTTTATTATTATTTTATTAAAGATTAAATAAACTTAATTAGTTAGACTACTATAGTATCCTGCAAGTACTACGCGAAAAAAGACTTAACCTATAAGCTATTTTTTCTTAAGACGTAGTATAGTAACTACTATAAAAATAGCGTTATAAAGTATAAGCTAGTAGAATCCGCAGTTCTAAATTTTTCTTAAATTAATTTTAAAGTTAATAGGCTCGAGCGCCTAGAAGTGATAGTAGTAACTAAGAAGAAAATAGCTATAATAGCCTTTTAGGCTACCTATGCTAATAGGAAAAGGTTACTAAAGTAAAAATATTTACTTAAGGAGCGTAAGGAGAAGCTTCTTATTAATTTAATAAAATTTATTAAGGAGATTAAGCACCTTAAGGGGCTAAAAGTGTTAGGCTAGCATATTACGTAGCTAAAAGGGGGCCTTATACCTAGCACTATTATCTTAGACTAGGCTATCTTCCCTTTACCCTTTAACCCTAACGACCCTAAACCTTTAGCCTTAACTTTTTTAAATACTCTTAGTAAAACTTCATTAAGATCTCTATATAGTTAGTAAGGTTTCTTACTAGTTTTTATATATTATAGCTTTCTAGTTATCCTTCCTACTTTACTAGGTACTTATACTAATATTTAAATTTATAAATTTTAAATTACCTTAACTTCGTACTCTTTATCCTAAAGTTTTAAATATAATTCTAATTCGGCATTTAATAGTGCTAGTTCTAATAATAACTTATAGAAGACTGAGTGTATACACGTATCTATAAGTAATTATAGTTTAAAATTAACTAGGCCTTTAACTTCTTAGACTTTAAATAGTCCTTTTTAAAGATTATATAAGTTTTTGCTTAGCCATGTTATTTTAAAGTTTTTTTTATAAGAGGAGAACTCTATCCCCCTTTTTAAAAATTAGTCCCTTAATCCTTTTCTTATTTACCTATTTTGCTATTTACTTATTACGTCGTATAATATTTCTGCATAATGCCTTATACAGGTCTTACATAAGTTTTACCTTATTAGCTACGTTCTTTATAACGCTTTTAATGTCTAATAGGACTTAGTAAGTTATTAGCTTATATTCGTAATTAGCGTAGTATAGCGAGTACCTTATAGTCGCCGATTTTTCGCTATTGTATGCTAGCTAGGCTATTAGTAATAGCTTAACCTAATTATTTTAAAGCTTATTTATATATATCTAAAGATACTATTTTAACATTTAATTTATTTACTTAGTTTAGCTATCTATTTTAAGGTAGAAGCTTGTTGTAAGCTTATATTTAACCCCTAATTTAGCTATAAACGTGGTCTAATACGATAACGTGAATATTTTAGCCCTATTAGTAATAAACTTATTTAGTTATCTAACCTGTAATATTATCTCTTATTTTACTATATTAGCTAATTCTTTTGCTAATATAGCTTCCTTAGTTAGCACGAACCTTAACTCCTTAGTTAGTTAATAGACTATAACTAAAATTAAGTTATAGGGTTCCTTATTCCCTAGTGCTAATAATGCTAGTAATTTTACAATAAAATCTATAGTTACGCTTAACTACAGTCTTAAGGGTAGCTATAATAGTTATAAGAGACTATAGGGCTTATATCTCTTAGGCTTATTCTTATAACAGGCTAAATAATTGCCTAGTACCTTATATACTGCCTAGCGTAGCCTAAGGATAGTATATTCGTTCGTAATCTAACGTGTTATTTTAGTAATCCCTAAGTATCCTTAGTTCCTATCTTTATATAGCTTCTTAATTAATAGCGGAGCCACTTGCTTACTAATCCAAATATAGTTTTAATAGTCTTATACTATTAATCTTATAGCTTTATAAAAATTATATACTTAATAGTCCTTATTTATAGGCCTTTCGTAATCCTATATTCTATTTATAGCTAGTCTTTAATAGGTAAAGTCTACGCATCTTACCTCTAGTGCTAGCGTAAGCTATATTTTATTATAGCGAAGGATTCTATCCTTTACATAAGTTAAGATTATAATATAGTTACCTTTATTATTTTCTTTTATAAGGTCTAATTATTTACTTAGCGCGTTTACTGCGGCGTTTACGTTTCTTAGTAGGTATATAATACGAAAGTTAAACTCTACTATTTACTTAAACTACGTAGCTTATTATTAATTAAGCTTTTTAGTTGTCGTAAAGCGCGTAGGATTAAGGTAATTAGAAAATACTTTTATTTAGTACTTAGCTCCCTTAAACTGCGCTTTTTATTACTTAAAATAATTAATAAATACTAATAATTCCTTATTATAGATATTATAATTAAGCTTTGCTCCTAAAAGCTTTCTTATATAATAAAAGACTAGTCCCTACTTCTTATTATTATATTCTTATAGTAGTACGATACCTAGCGCATAATCTAACGCGTTTATATAGATACGATATTACTGCTCTAGGTTATATATCTATAGTAGGGGTGCCGTTAGGAATAGGTGCTTTAGCTATTTAAAAGCCTTCTCCTTTGCCTTTTATAAAGGTCGCTATTTTCCTACCTTTATAAGTTCTATTAGTAGAGCGGTGACCTTAAAGTAGTTTCTAATAAACTTATAATAGAGGTTAGTAAGGCCTAAAAAGGACTAGATATCTTTTACTAATTTTAATAATAATTATTCTTCTATTATTATAATCTTCTTTAGGTCTATTTTAACACCTTTTTAGGATATCACAAATCCTAGATATTCTGTCTTAGTAATATAGAATTTATTTTTCTTAAGGTGTAGGAGTAATTAATGCTCTTATAACTTTTATAATATTTTATAAATATATTCCTTATGTTCTTCTAGGGTTCTGCTTAAATACACTAGTATATTATTAAAGTACGCTGTGCAGAATATTTCTAAGTATTTATATAATACTTAATTTATTAGCTCTTAAAAGGTTATTAGGGCGTTTATTAGTCTTATTAGTATAACTATATACTTAAAGAGGCTATATCGCGTACGAAGAGCTATTTTCTACTTATAACTCTTTATAATTTAAATTCTATAGAATTTATCTTAGATATTAAATTTCGTAAACTACTTAGCTCCTTAGAGTTAATCTATAAGCACTATTATTAATAGTAATAGGTAGTAGTTTTTAATAGTTACGACGTTTAACTATTTATAATCTATATAGAGTCGCAGTCTGCCGTCTTTCTTATAAATAAAGAGTATAAGAAAGGCTATAGGACTCTAACTAGGCCGCTATTTCCCTAAGCGTAGGTTCTTTTATATTAGCTCTTTTAATTCTTTCTCCTATTTATAAGTAAGGGGCTTTAGGCGTTCTAGCTATAGTTTAGCTTCTTTTACTAGTAGTATCTTGTAATCCTACTCCTTATGTTTAGGTAGGATAGTCTCGTCGTATTCCTTAAATAAGTTTATAAATTTCCTATATTCTTCTAGTAAACCTAGATTGTCTAGGACTATTTTAGCTTCCTGTACCTATATATAGTGCACCTATCCTAAGTGCTACTTTAAGATCCTGTCTATCTTGTAAACTAATATCTCTTATATTGTAGATAGTTAGTTTTCCTTTCTTATCTAAGGTTCCTAGGAAGTCTCCCTTCCGCTAAGGCTTATTTAAGCTATTAATAGTAGATTCTAGGGAAGGATTATTTATTTAATCTAGTTTATTTATAGATTATATCACTCTAGATAGTTATATCTACTAATTGCTTTAATATCTCCTATTTTTATAATAGTAAAAACATGTTAGCTTTCAAGGCCTTCTATATTAACTTATACTAGCGCTATCTTAAGACGTAGCTAACCTTTACTATATCCTTATAATTAGGTCCTATTTATAAGTCCTATCGGTAGTAGTATCCTTTTATTATAATATATTATATTGTATTTTTTAACTACTTACGGGGCGATTAAATATATATTTACTTTTATAACGGCCTGGCATGCTGGCAGGACACATAACCTCGCGTGAGAGACGCGACTGCCTCACGCCTGGGTGCAGCTGCCTCACGCCTGGGCGCAGCTACCCACGCACCCAGTGTAGCTATCTCAAATAGATAGATATTCCGTGCCGAGCGGCAGCGCATAAAAGCGCCGTAGACCTATATACCTACAGTCTCCTTATCTTAGTGTAGCTAAAATAGAGCTAACCTACCTTATCTACTCTCTTAATGCAGGAGCCTGTGCCCGTCCTTATATTATACTAAGATTTCTTTACTTAGCTAGAAATAGTAATAAAATATTAAGTTAAACTACTCGATCTACCTGCGCGCACGACTCGACAATAACTATTTTAAGGGATCTACTATATAACTACGCTAAGCTATTAGTTTATTATAAAGTATAATTACCTGCAATAAGAGGTCCTAATACTACTAAGTAACGTACTACTTAAAAAAAGTTAAAAAACGCAGTTAAAAAATAGCACGCCGTAGCTAGCTAGGAGAGCTAATTAGCCTATCGCCCTTTACTTAACAAACGTGCTATATAGGCAACCTACTACTTACGTAAAGAGGGCTATAAGAGCCCTAGCCTCTATAAGAGAAGAACCTATCCCTACTAATTATTCTAAGTACTACCTGCTCGCCTTCTCCCTACTAGAAAACTAATAACTAGCTACTCTACCTGTAGTATTAATAAAATAGCACTAAAACACCTATTTATAGCGTTAGTCTTAGAAAAGGAGATGCTGGGCAGCGCGTATAACCTATCCAAGCCCTTTATCTACTAAGAACACGAAATCCAGAGCTACGGCTCTATTACTAAGGAAAACCATAATTAAGACACTTCCCTAAAACTTGCTTATATCTAGTAAGGTATTAATAAGGACCTCTTGCAACCTCCCTAGCTACCTACGTTTACTAGTAATAACCTAATCACTATAACGCTAGAGGCTGTAATTAAGCATTTTAGGCAGGAACTAGTAAAGATTACTATAAAGCTAGTTAGCTAGCTACTTCTTTATAGTGTAGAGCGATAACAACTATATATATACCGCCAGATCGCTACTAATACCTTAGCTAAAGGCGAAGGGCTGCATGGAGTCCTCGTTTAAGCGCAGTAAAAGATAAACAGGTTAAAAGCCTAACTTGCTAAACAGGCTATAGCAGGCTTTATCCCTAATACACTAGTAACTTAATTTTATATAACTAAATTCTAAATTCTCCCTTAGACCCTAAGCTAGAGCGTCCCCTCCGCTAATAACCTGCTAAGCTCTAAGTCTAGTAAGCCTAATAACTTATATTTTTCGCGCTTATTACTATTTAAGCCTATTACTTATCTACATACACGCTCTTTAGGCGCAAGCTAGCGCTTAGTTAAGTTCCTAAACCCTTCGCTACTCTTAGATAGCAAGACAACTACGACCTTTAAGCACTAGAGGGCCTATATAGAGAATAAACTTTGGTCTAACCGCGATTAGTTTGTAAGAGAGACTTTAGAAGATACCTAAGAGCGTATTATAGTATATATAACTACACGCACAGGGGATCCCGCCCGTAACAAACTTATAACTTTAATTAGAGCTCTATAAGACGGTGGTAAACGCATTAATAGCAAATTTATAATAAATATAATAGAGTAAGCTTTTGGCGACCTACATAAGGAGAAGAAGGCCCGTTAGGCATTTATCTAATTACGCCTCTGCTCTATAGCTAAGTTTACTAGCTTCTAAGCAGACTTCTTCTACCTTATAACGTAGCGCAAGCTACCTGCTAACTAATAGGTTAAAAATTTTTATAAGAAGCTTATAAATTAACTCTATATAAATATAGGCTATAATATTTGTCGCCTTAAAGATAATTACCTTAAGTTTATTAACATCGCCCGCGACCTCGCACGAGAGGCAGTAATTATAGACTCCTAGGTTATAGCGCGCGCTAAACGAGAATCTTAAAAGAAGGCTACTCCTACCTTAGCTACTAGGTCTTATAAGTACGCTTTAATACTAGCGTAGCCTCTTACTTACATATAGCTAACGCGCGCTGCCACTATAGCTCTAAGTAGTTAGCTTACCTGCTACTATTATAAAAAGTTAAGACACATTACTCGAGACTACCTAAATAGCCCTATTAATTAGAAAGCGTTAGAGGCTAGCGATTTAGCACCGTAAGCTAATAAAAAAGTATATTATAAGGCTAAGGATGGAGGCTTCCTCTCTTCTAATAAGGAATTGGGAAAAGTATTACTCTAGGGGAAGTCTCCTTCCTAGAGAATCCTATAGGAGCTACTAGTATATAAGACCTCTTATTTAGCAAAAGTGCTTTTACTCTACCCTGCCGCATCTTAACGAACGGGCTAGTAATTAGGTTAAAGGCTCTTATTAATATAGGCGCAGGTAGCTACGTCCTAGTCTACTTTAAACACCTCTATATAATTAAGAAGGGACTTAAGGCATTTATTAAAAGTATAGAAGCTATTCCCCTAGCTAAATATAATAGTTAACTAAACGGGCAGGTAAATAAGTACTTCTAGGCTAACCTAGTGCTAAATAGCTACCGCCTTTCTACTCACTTTATACCCTATAACACTAGTCGCCACGACCTTATAGTTAGCCGCAAGCTTCTCGAGGAAGCTAACGTCTAGATTAACTATAAGTAGTAGATACTTAAGTAGCTAGACATAATATAAATTAACTATAAACGAGATATTATTATCCCAACGCGGGGCATAGCTACTGTTATGAGGTGCACTCGCTTGGTCCGATCCGGGTTAGGGCGGTAAGGTAATGAGGCGTCTCACGGGTTATTCAATGGTACGAGTTGATGCGACAATTAAGCGCGGTTAAACAATCCAATCTTATAGCGAATAAGATAACTATCAGTCTGTATAGGAGAAGGTACTCGCACAGAAGATATTTCAGTTGACTACAAGGAGCGTATAAAGGAAACCATCCTGTATATATATCCTCCTTGTCCCATAGAGTCCCATGGTATCCCATATCCTAACCTTGTGGGATCCCATGGGATTTCCTGGGACGTCACGTGACCCTGGGTCACGTGGTCCCATAACATCCCATAGTCTTGGCGCCTGGGACAGCCTAGGACATTACGTAAGTCGGAGGTGGGGCCTGGTTGTCGTCATAAGGCCTGTCGTCCCACCGTCGACTTCTGGTCCGTAACAGCTACAGGAATTAATCCTAAGCATTAGGCAGATACTAACTAACGTAATAAGCTTATAGACGTAGCTATTATATAGCATATCTACCGCTTATCGCAGCAATCCCCTTAGCGTCGTACCTACCAAAAGAACCTAGCGAAGATAGAGGAGCAGCTCCGCTACTAAGCGCTGCTATTATAAGAGTAGTAGCTAACTCGCCCTAAACCTGTCTCTTATAAGGACCTCGCTAAGGCAGGCCTTAAGATTAACATTATAAGAGCCGCGATATTTATAATTAATACGCGTTAAAAAGAGATAGTTATTAGCTATATTAGTGTTTACAAAGTAGAGAAGCTAATCTAAGACCGTAAGACGAAGCTAGGCTAGATAGACCTACTAAACCTAAATAAAGAACTCCGCTAGCTTTTTATAGAGAAGTTACTATTCCTAGGCTATACAGGCGCTACCCTAGCTTACTTTTTAAAGAAGGACTCTAACGTACTACCTTTACACTATAATAGCGTTAATTACAACATTAAGCTAACAGCGGATAACACACTAATATTAAGCCTACTATATAGCATGTCTCTAGAGTAGTTATAGCTTATTAAGGATTACCTAAACAACCACCTCTAACGCGGCGTTATTACTTATAGTAACGCGCCTTACGCCTTACTAGTACTATTTACTAAGAAGCCTAAAGGGGGGTAGCGATTTTATATTAACTATCGCAAGCTTAACGCTATTATAAAGAAAGATATCTATCTTATCCTACTTATTTAAGAGACCCTTGCGAGGTTCGCCCGTGCTAAGATATTTACTAAGCTAGACAAGGAAGCAGAGGACCTAACCACGTTTTATATATACTATAGTAACTATAAGTATCGTATGCTCTTATTTAGTCTCTATAATAGACCTGCCACCTTCTAGCGATATATTAATAGGATACTATATGGCCTACTTAACGACTTTTGCACAGCATATCTGGACAATATCCTTATCTACTTAGAGGATCCACTACACCATAAGGGGCATGTTACGTAGGTGCTTAAACGACTCCGCGACGCTGGTTTGTAAGCAGATATTAAGAAGAGTAAGTTTATAGTAACTAGGATAAAGTTCCTTAGCCTTATTATTAGCACTTAAGGCATTTAAAAGGACCTAGAAAAGATTGCTGCTGTGTAGGACTAGCCTATGCCTATATTAGTTAAAAGCATATAGTTATTTTTAGGCTTTTATAACTTCTACTAAACCTTCCTTAAGGACTATAGACGTATTATTAGACTACTTATAAAGCTCCTTAAGAAGGGCGCCTAGCATGCCTTTAAAGAGCGAGAGCTTGTAGCCTTTTAGTAAGTTAAAGACCTTATACTATTAGATAATGTACTTGCTTACTACTCTCCCTATCGCGTTACACGCATAGAAATAAACGTAAGTAATAGTATTATTACTAGCGTACTCTCTTAGCTATAGGACGACGGACTCTAGCGACCTATAGCCTTCTATTCTAAGATAATAAGCGACCCGTAGATGAACTATAATATACACGATAAAGAGATACTAGCCGTAATCTATAGCCTTAAAGAATAGAGATCTTAGCTTATTAGTCTATAGATAACTAAGCCCTTTAGCGCTATTACTAACTATTAAGCGCTAGAGTACTTCTCTACTAAGCGCGAGCTTACTCCTCGACAGATACGCTAGGCTATAATAGTAGCTAATTTTAACCTAAAGCTTACCTACTAACTAGGCACTACTAACGTAGTGGCTAACGCGCTATTACGCAAGTAGGAGAAACTATAGACTTAAAAGAAGAAGGATAAGGTAGCTTGCATAAGGGTCTTCTTATAGGCTAAGTAGCTAGACGTTAACATAGTGTAAGAAGCTATAACCTAACTCGCTAACCTAGCTACTTTAGGATTATAAGGCCAGGAGCTTAAGATTGCTATAATAGACACCTTTCTAGCCTCTCCCTCTATAGAGGATCCTCATGCCCTCGTTAATTAGGTAATTAAGGTAAACTAGAATCACGATAGCCTACAAAAGCTACGGGAAAAAGCTCTATCTAATAACTAAGGACCGTAGAAGCTAAATAATTAAGATTTACTCTTATATAAAGATTGGCTAGTTATCCTAGCAGTTAACTTCCTACGCACCTACTTAATCTAAGCCGCCTATACTACGTAGCTTACTGCTTACCTAGGAAAAAGGAAGACAGCGAAGCTACTTAGAGATTAGTACTATTAGCCAAATCTAGCGAAGGATGTGGACACCTATATCGCCGCCTATAAGGCTTATTAATAGAGTTATACGCCCCGCGACTGCACCCTAGGACTACTTAAGCTACTACTAATACTAAAGCAAGCATAGTAGGACGTTTTAATAGACTTTAAGTTATTCCTACCTAATAAGAAAGGGTACGATAACGCCTTTATTATGATTAACTACCTAAGTAAGCGCTGCTTCTTACTACCTTGCTATAAGACAACCACGGCGGAACAGGCTACAGATATGTACTATCGCTATATCTGGCGCGTGTACGGCCCACCCAAGTCTATTGTCTCTAATCGAGGCCCGCAGTTTATCTTAGCATTTATAAATAAGCTATACTAACTTATAGGCGTTAAATAAAAGCTCTTAACAGCTTATTATCCTTAGACTAATAGTAATATAGAAATTATAAACTAGTACCTTAACCAGCGCCTTCGCCTATTTATTAATTACTACTAGGATAACTAGTCTGACCTACTACCCTGCATAGACTGGGCTCAGGCTATACTGCCTTATGAGACTATAGGCCTCTCGCCGTACGAGATCAAGTTCGGACATTAGCCTACACACTACTAGGACTAGGAAGAGTAGTTAAAGACCTCGCCTATAGCCCGTAAGTAGATGTCCTAAGAGGAAGCGCAGAACTGCGTAAAGGTTTAATATAACGCTATAAAGCAGGCTATAGAGATAGCTTAGAGAGGGATTATTTATGCCTAGAAGCAATAAGCACGTTAAGTAAATAAGAAGTAACGTAAGCTAGATTTTAGAGTAGGTAATTAAGTCTATATCACGCTAAGAGGCTTTATAACTAACCAGCCTAGTTAAAAGCTTGACTAGTAGATATACAGCCCTACCTAATTATCGCTATAAAAGAACACTCTTACTAAGTTAAGCTTCTGCCGTACATGCACATGCACAATATCTTCTATATAAACTACCTATAAAAAGCCACTACAGACACACTGCCAGGTTAGATAGAGCCAGAAGAGGAGCTAATAGAGGTTAATAGCAACCTAGAATAGCAAGTAGAAGAGATCTTTAATAGCTATATTTACTAAGGACATTTATAATATAAAGTCTCCTAGACTACCTATAATCCTAACCCTACCTGGTACAACGCCCGAGGCTTTGTTAGGGCACTATATAAGGTAAAGGAGTATTATAACGCATACCTAGACAAAGCGGGGCCGCTATTATAACTAGACATCTAGCTACAAGCGTATAAGGCTAGCACCTATTTAGAGATAATAGAGGAAGATAACAAAGCTACGGTTATACTAGTATAAGGTAAGACACGAAGGAGGTAATATAATAAACTTAGAGGACTACGCCCACCTTAGAGGGGGGTAATATAATAGCCTAGCATGCTAGCAGGACACATGACCTCGCGTAAGAGGCGCGACTGCCTTACGCCTAGGTGCAGCTGCCTCACGCCTAGGCGCAGCTGCCCACGCACCCAGTGTAGTTATCTCGGATAGATAGATGTTCCGTGCCGAGCGGTAGCGCATAAAAGCGCCGCAGGCCTGTGTACCTATAGTCTCCTCATCTTAGTGTAGCTGAAATAGAGCCAACCTACCTTATCTACTCTCTTGATGCAGGAGCCTGTGCCCGTCCTTACAACTTTTAAGTTAATAAGTGCTATAACACGATGCCTGTGTACTATAATATTCTTAATTAAGCGTTTCTTAACTTAGTAAGTGTCTACTTAATAAGCCCTAATAATCGCACTATTACTAGTGTAGCCTGTTACTTAGTAATAATTTAGTTTTTTAAATCCTCTAACTAACTCTCTGTAGCCTCCTAGATCTAAGTCTTAACCTATACTAATTTTAAGATTTCTTAAAACTTATACTATTTATGTCGCTATTAATATAATACATAAGTCTTTTTAATTTTATTAAATTTATATACTCCTAGTATCCTATATTAAGGGTAATTTAAAGTAAGGTATTTATTCTGTGCTAATACACTATGTCCTAGGTAGCTATTAAAAAAAGCTACCTTTTCTTACAGGCTTAGGTATGCAAAGCACTATACGTAACACTAGTTCTATAAGATTAATATATAATTCTTGTCTTTTCTTAGCTATATATTCCCTATTCTCGTGTTAAGGTCTTAAGAGTCTAGGCCCTAGGGAACTAGCCTATTTTAAACTTTTACTATTAGTAAAGCTTGCAGTTATTATTAAAGTATTAGTACTATTTATTTTACTTATAGTACTTAGCCTAGTATGTAAAGAAGTGCTTATAGTAGTTATTAGATATATTATATTAATTCTTTTTTAGTTAATAATAATCTAAGTCCCTTAAAAAATAAGTAGTTTTAACTTAAGTCTTAAAGTGCTATTAATAGTTTTTACGCGTATATTACCACTATTTAGCGCGTTTATATTATTCTAGTATTATAACCTGGTGCAGGTAATACTCTAGGGGGCCCTATAGCTTCTTAGTAAGCCAATAGGCATCCCACGCGTGTGGTTCTTAGATAACCACTTTTATCTTATATTAGGATAGATAGTGTAGCTTACTACTGCATATCTAATAGACGTTATTTATTAAATAGCTAAAGATATTATATTCCTGTAGGACTTTTCGCTCCTCCGCCTACTTAGCTAGTAGTTTAAGGATATCTAATGTAAGGTCCATTTCCTTATCTTCCATCGGGATAAGGGTGGCTATTACTACGTGTAAGAGGCTAGTCGTGCTAACCTTAGTCTTTATTTTAAGGTAGTCCTATACGAAGTGGCCTTGTTCTCTGCACTAGAGGCAGGCTTTATTCTTAAATCTTCGCTCTTGCTCTTCCTATAAGATACTATCCTTGCCCTAGTAGCCCTTTTTTAGCTTATATAGCTGCTTCCCTTTGCTATTTTTATTTTTATACTAACAGACTTTATTAATTATAATAATGTCCCTATTCTTATCCCTTGTTATAAGTTAGGTGCTAATTTCTTTTCTAAAAAGTAGTTAGGTGCTATGCTATTTTTCTATTTTTCGCTTATATAAGTAATTATCTACTTTAATAATATTATTTATAAACTTCTCTAAATTATCTACTTTTCCTTAGTAGACTAGTATATCCTTAACTATTTCTTTTAGCCTATTATAGTAGGTAATTATAGGTAGGACTTCTCCCTATTTATTAAGTTCTACTATAATTTATTTAAACTCTAAAATATAAAATACTACTAATTTTCTTAAGGTAGGCGTTAAAGGCGTATTTTAGCTTAATACTCTTTATTATTTATACTAAATATTTCTTTTATAGCTTTATAAAAAGCCTTTTAGTCCTTAAGGGCATCCTTAGTAGTATCTAACTTATAACTCTTAAACTTGCTATACTTAAGAAAGTTATTAATTATTAGTCTAGCCTATATAGCTATCTTATCCTATATATTTATGCAGGTAACTAGGATTTTATTTTATTTTATCTTAAACCTTTCTAGATTATAATAGATAAATAGTTTTATTTATATTAGGAACGTTCCCGAGTAACCCTTACTAGTATAAAGTTTAGGCTTAAAAACCTTTAATTAATACTTTATATCCTCTTATTTAATTATTTTTTTTACTTATCTTGTTAATAATTTCCTAAAGCTAGGCTATTTAAGCTACTTATTTAATAACTAGTTTTCTTAGCGTTTTTTTCTCTATTCGATAGGGCTAAGATTATTAAGCTAGGTCTTGCTATTATACTATAAAATAGTTAAAGTATTATAGGACGCTCTTGCTTAGTCTAATCTAGGTTAAGGTAGTAAAGTAATAAGGTACTTTATAAATTATTTAGTAGTATAAGTTAATACGACACTTAGCGCATGCTAGATAATTTAATTTTATAATAAATAAAATAATTATTAGTTTATATAGGAAAACGCACTCGTATAAATGATATATAAGTTAACTATAAGGAGCGTAGAAAGGAAATTATCCTATATATATACCCTCCTTATCTTATAGAGTCCCATGGTATCCCATATCCTATCCCCGTGGGATCCCATGGGATATCCTGGGACGTCACGTGACTATGGTCACATGGTCCTATAATATCTTATAGTCTTGGCATCTGAGACAGCCTGGGAAGTTACGTAAGCCTAAGGTAGGGCCTAGTTATTGTTATAAGGCCCGTCGTCCCACCTTCGACTTCTGGATCGTAACACTAACACTAAGTTAAATAAAGACTATTAAGGCTTATAGTAGCTTACAGGACTTATTTTATAATAATAACTTACTACGCTTATTATTAGCTACGCTAGCTAGCCTACCTCTAATATTTATATTCTTAAGAAAGCTTAAGCGCTAAATATTAGTTTTCATCTTTTAAATACACTTGAATTAAATAAAGTATTAAGAACTAATTAATAGTAACTTTTATTAGTCTTATATACTACTTAAAGAGTTAATAAGATTTAGAAAACTACCTTAGAAGTGTAGTAGCTTCTTTATTACGATGCCTATATATACTATCTTATGCCTTATAACGATAGCTATCGTTACTCGTTCCTTTTGGGGATGTATGACGGCGTGGTATACAGCGACGTATATTACATAAACCTTATATATTATAGCTTAAGCGCTATAAGCTAAAGTCTACTATTTATAATTAGCTTATAATAAAACTTTAGGCACTTTAGAACTAGTTTTATACTATAATTAATTTATAAAGCTAGAGCTTATAATACTATAGTTAAGTAAATAGTAGACGCTATAGGCGCTAATTAAAAAACTTAAAAATAGTATCTATTAAAGCAATAATAACTAGAAGGAGCAGGTACGACATATATATAGAGAGGTTATCCTACGCCCACAGAGCAGCAGAATAACAGACATAACTAAATAGCTATCCGAATAGAACCGCGCACACGCCAACGCTGTGTTCTTAAATCTTTTAAAGATAAAGGGTACGCTACTAATATAGGATTTCCTACACTTAGTATTATAATATAACTATAAGTAGGCTTAGAAAGGCGTAGTAGTAACTCTATTTCTAGAAGGATATACCCGCTGGCTCGCACAACTCAGCTAAATAACTAAGCACGTAGGCATGTACGCTACGCTTAGAGGGCGCACTCCTAATGCGAGCTATAAGTGCCTATATAGAGTAAATAGCTAGCATTAATAGAAGCCTATAGAGTGTAATCTCGTTTAGTACGCGCTTTAAGGAAAAGCTTTTTATAAGCTTTATAATAAGCTTATAAGTAAGCAGATTAGTAAAATTAAAAGCTAAATTTAAAAGAATTAGTAAAAGGTATTATTAATTAAGCTTAAGTATAAGGGGTAGGTAGTAGACCCTCCTCTAGTTTTTTTAAGAACTATTATAATATAAATTATAGTAAGCCTATAGGTAAGTAAGCCTTTACTGGCTAGATACTATAATTTTATAGCTACTTATTTTTTTTATATATGCAGGTACTCGGGCAGGTCACGTTATAAGTAAATAATTACATTTAAATATTTATTAAAGCTTTATAGTAGAAGTACGCTACTCTTCTTTTATTTATCTTTTTTTTAATTATATATAAACTAATCACCCAGACTAATTACTTAGTGTGCTAGAGATCTAAGCTAGATACTATTTAAGCTATACGCGTAAGTTTGCCATCTTTTATATTTCAACTTACTACTTAACTTTTCTTACTATACTTTAAAAAGTAAAGGGTGTATTATAAAAGCTCGCTAGCTCTTAGCTAGAACTTTATTATATAAACCAGAATTAAGCTAAGTAGCTAAGTAGCTAAGTACGTAATCCCCTTAACTCTATAAATAGCTAGACGTCTTAGTAGAACTTCTACTCTTTAATAGACTTTGTTTACGAGCTTCCTAATCGTTGTGACTATGCGTCACAGGTTTTCTTTAACTATATTTACTCTTTTTTAGACCCCTTACATGTTCTAATTATTGCTTATATTTACTATAACTATTTAGTCTTATAAGTTCTTATAAAATCTTTAAAGGTATAAGTTTTTAGAATTTATCAATTATGTTCCTTAGCTTCTATAGCGTAGTTATTAAAGTTAAAGTTAAAATTACGAAGCTTTTAGTTCCCTTATTATATTATAAGTAAATATTTACGCGCGATTTCTTCTACTAAGTAGATATAAAAGTTATAGTTTAAGTAATAATCTAGGTATAAAATTCTCACTGTCGCCGCACGTCTTATTAGTTAACTTATAATATATTTAGGCATATAGTCTTACTTGCTAAGGTAACTCCTTAGCAGCGATTTGTCTCTTACATAATATACTATATAAGTCTATATTAATTATACTACGTTGCTACCACACCTAACCCCAAATAAAAGTGTTGGTATCTTTCTTAAAGCGTAGTAAAAAAGTTATGTCTACAAATTATATAAGTTAGCTTTGTTAGCTATATTAGTTATATACGTTTTTTACCCATGTCTTAGCGTAAACACAAGATAGGGAACAGCTAAACTTAAACATTCTTAAGTGCTTCCTCACCGACAACGCCCACATTCCTCTTCCAGCCCCACCAACAATCCCGCACCATCACAGGAAAGACTCACATATCCTGAACACGATGATCACGATCGTTGCCCGAATCGGCCCCATTGGATACAAGAGCCACTGTTTTCCATCAGAACAGTAACCCACTCCGTCTCTAACACGCACGCGAACGTTGGCAAGGTCTAGATTACCATAATCGTGATGATTCATAAAGCACACCTTCTACCTGACATGAGCACGCAACTTAATAACAGCGCGGTGGATTATACTGTTTGAAGGCATAGCGCCAGCAGGAGCAGTGTTGCGGAACACGAAATGTACTTCTGTGCATGTAAATAAAAGGGTGTCAGAGAAGTAGTCTCACAGTATACTACATTACTAACGCAAGCAAATCTGCCGCGAGAAGGAACACCAGAGCTCAGGCACTCTCTAACCACCCTTAATCTTCAGCACGAAATTTCCGCGCTTACAACCCCACAGTTCTTCCAGTCGTACACATTCTCATTAATACCCTCCCTCCCTCCCCACCAATAAAAAACACTATCCTACACACCTCCTCATCCTCCCCCTTCCCTAGAAATCCCCACCACCCATATCCCCTCCACCCATATCGCCTCCCATACCCCCATCATCCCCATAATTATTCTCAACATACGTATCCCCATCGTCCCCCATGGCGCCCCCAATCATACTCCCCGCCAACAGGCCACCGCCCAAACCCAGCGCACCCGCACCCGCCATGCCCATGCCGCCTCCACCCGGCCTGCGCCCGCCCATGCCGCCCATCATCCCGCCCATGGGAGGGCCGTGGCCGTACCCTCCACCGTACCCTCCGCCGTACCCGGGGGCGCCATATCCCTGCTGTGGATACCCATGCGGTTGAACAGGGTAAGTTTGTCCCTGACCATCATGCGACGCACCCGACGCCTTTGCCTTCAGCTTCTCCAAGAACCCCTTTGGCTTACTCTTCTCCTGCGCCTGACCCTGCGCATAACCCTGCCCCTGAGGCGCGCCATACCCCGAAGACCCGCCAGGATTCGCATACGCATTCGCCGGTGCCCCACCATAATAGTTACCACTCGCCCCACCCGTCCTTGCCCGCGCCTGCTCCTCCTCCTGCAACTGCCGTGCCAGGCGCTCGTCTTCGCTGATATTCGGCTGCGCGGATGCATACGGATTATTACTGCTCAGGCCCGTGTTGTTCTTATCCATGCTCGGCCGGTCGTGTCCGCCTCCGTATGACGGTGGCGGGCCGGATGGTGGCGCTTCGCCGGGCGGGTAGGCGGGGAAGGTGGGCTTGTCCCATTGGGATACTTTGGTGTAGATGTTTACGTAGAAGTACTCGGAGTATTGGGCTACTTCCCTTTAGCTCATGCCTTTGTATGTGCGTGTGTAGAGAGAGGGGAGGGGAGGGAGACGTACCATTCCACACTGCTTTCCATCCTTCGGGGACCTTTGGCGGAGGCGGGCCGGATGGCGGCGCGAATTCGGCCATGCTTGTTGTGCTATTCGGGATTTTGTCAGTTGAATGTGTATAGTACTGCGCACGCTATTTGGATGGTATAGAGTGCGGTGCAGGTAAAATGCGGAGGGATATGTAGGTTTTGATGTTGGACGCTTATCTCAACAGGCACGTAATTGTTGATTATATACTCGACGTACGTCAACGCGGGAGCTAGTTCGCAACCAGTTCGCATAACGTCATCGTGCTGCGCCACTTCTACCACTGTCTCCACAACGCGGCCGTTGCGCTATTAATGCCAGGGTAATACACTTTCATTTTAACCCTAAATACTGATAACCGAAATCGCTAGGTACACACAGAATTAGATTACTTGAAAGTATGTGCAGAACGAACGTCATCAATCAACATCCCGCTTCCTCCCAGCCCAAAATGAATGCCACCAATGCGACAAGCAAGCAAGCAAGCAGACAAATGAGATGGCGGCTGTATGCCTCGATGAGAGGCATGTATATGTGCGCATCAACGCTATGAGAGAACCAAGACCGCCCCGACCCAAGTCGCAGACGAACAATTATTCATACAGCAGCGAAATTCGACCAGTCCCTCCGACGCTGCTGGACAACCCATCGCTAATGCGAGGATGCCAAGTAGTCGGCCGCCTGCGCCCGTTAGTAAGTAGCCCGATAAAACCATAGCATGGGTGCATTCATACCTTGTTGATATCGTAGTCGAATTGCTCAAGAGCGTTCAAAGCTGCATCCCTTCCGTACCCCATGCCTGTCAACTTCTTCAGTATCGGATCGTCGTGCTCCGTGCCAGTGCTGATGGCCCGCCCCAGTTGAGGCATCGTAGGGGACTTGGCTGACGAGGAGCTGCCACCACCCTCTTCGCGGTCGAGCGAGTCAAAGACCGACTTGCTGAAATCGCTTGGCGCTTGCTGCGAACCTTTATCTTGCGAGGATTCCATGTTGGAAAAGATGGCGTCCCAGTCTTGCGAAGATGCCGCCGGCTGCGGTGCTACCGGCTGCCCAAAGCTCCTGGAAAGGTGTTCAAAGTCGCTAAAGCTGTCTTCGCCGCTGTGTCCTTTACCCGTGGGGGTCTGCTGCGACTGCATCGTGTTGGCCTTGGAAGCCGCCGGGGAGTCAAACACAGGGTTGAACTCGTCGAATCCCTCCCGGTGCTGTGAGTTGAACAGGTCCTCATCGTTCTTGTCATCCGCCTCCTTTGCCTCCGTCAAATCGTCAAAACCCGCGTCGAAGTCATTGAACGCCGATTTGGGCGCTTGCGGTTGCGCAGTCGTGTCACTCGGTGGTTGCGAGGCAGCCGAGTGATAAGCGTCCGAGGGTACCGTAGAAGAAGGCGTGTCCGTAGGCGGGGGTGAAGTTGTAGACGGCTTCGCAGCAGAGGAGCCACCGAAGAGAGCGGCGCCATGTCCACCCGCAGGAGAGGCGAATGATTTCTCCGGAGACTGAGAAGGTGGCAATGTAGGATCCGTCCTAGCAGGAAGGAGACCTCCAAACTCGGGTGGGAAATGGTTCGAGCCGCTTTGGTGAGGATCCACAGTCGATTCATATGTTGGCGGTGATTTTTGCGCACCTGGAGAGGGTAGTCCGCTCGCGCTTGAATCCATGCGAGTAGTTGGCGGAGGCCCGGGTGCATATAGATCGTCGTGTGACACCTCACCAACAGTCGGAGCGGTATTGGACTGAGTAGCCTGGCTCTGCCGAGCGCTGGAGCGATGCTGTTGAGGGGAGGCTGATGTGAAGTTGTCCGCAAAGCCTTGTTCACTTACGCTATCGCTATCGTCGTCACGGCTCAGGTCTTCAATGGGAGGGAACTCCTTATTGAACTTGTTCGAGACGCCGTGCGATTCGCCGTTCGTTCCACTGGGTTCGGTGTTCTGGCGGCCCGAACCGAATCCGGCGAAGGCTGCATCAAAATCGACTTTCTGACCGGGTCGTGGCTGGTCGTTGGTTGCAGGCGCAAATGGATCGCCACGACTGTTAGCCTTACTTTGCTCGCTAAAACTGCTGCCACCCGTAGGCTGACCTTGGAGCGGTGAGCTAGTATCTCTTGGGAAAGTACCGGGAAGGTCCTTGCTGGGTAGTGGACCGCCGAAGCCGGAGAACGTGTCCTTTCGATCTTCGCCCCTAGTGGTAGACTTGGTGTCGCTAGTGATGCTTGCGACAGGAGAAGCTGTGGATATACGATCGAAAAGGGACGCGTTGAAATTGTCGGTCTCGGTCTTTTGCGTGCCAGAAGAAAGCGTGCGTTCCACAGCAGGCTTCTCCTGCACCGGGGTTGCTGCAGGCGAAGCCGCTGAAAGTGTGGGTGTTTCATTGCCTGGTGCGCCGGGTCCACCATATCTACTTGCAGGTGCAGAGACCTTGACTGACGAGCTGAAGGAGTCGGAGCGAGGCACTTCATTCCTCAAGGGAAGGAACGATGAACCAAACTGACGAGACTCGGGAGGTGCGGGGGGTTCACCAGCACGCGGAGACTCCTGGTACGACGACAGTGGCGGGGATGTGGAGGGCGTTGGCACATCCGGACCTTCGGAGGATCGCACAGAATGACCAGAAGGAGCCGAAAATGTGGGTACGTTGCTCTGGCTGTCCGCACGGAAAGAGGTTGGAGGAGGCGCGGTTTGGGGTGAAGCAAACGAGCCAAAAACGCTGTCAAAGTCTTTGTGGGGACCGTCGCGAGCGAACCCAGAGGGAGACATGGTGTTCTCGGATGCTGGCGGAGGCGATTTTCGGAAGAATGGGTTGGTATTGTGGCTCGCCGTGGATGGCGCAGGGCTGGCTGCGTTTGAAGTCGGTCCTGTAGGCGGGGTACGATACTCTTCTGGAGCCTTGCTCAGGTCGTTCGTCTCGTTCTTGATCTTGTCGCGCTCGCTTTCATTTGTAGCAAGTTGCTTTTTGTTGATTGCTACCATGCCCTTTTGTTGCCTGGCATCATTCCTCATCTTGTCCAGCTGAGGCCGCAAGCTTCCTATCTCCGCATTGACTTGTCTGATACGTTCTTTCAGGCCGTTGTTCTCGCGTTGGTCAGCTTCAAGGGCGGTCCTCACTTGCTGATGTTGGGTTTGAAGGTCCTGGAGAGTGCCTTCGATCATGGCAACGTCATGTTGAAGCTTCCGTGTCTCATTCCTCGAGGCTGCTAGTCGGTCTTCCAGAGCTTTTACGTCCTTGACCTCCTTTTCATATGCGGCCTTGAACTGGGACAGCCTAACCTCCAGTTCTCGCTTCTGTTTGCTTACGTTGTTCAGTTCGCTCTCCGTGGCGCCCTTCTTATTCTGCACCTCCTGCATCTGGTTCCGCAGAGTGGTCATTTGGTTCGACATGTTGGCCAGTTCCGTTGAGTCTTGAGTGAGCTTCTTGTTGATTTCGGGTTCGCTCTCACCCAGGAGGTCATCTATTGCTGACGGTGGGCCTCGAGACGGACCAGACGCAGCGGAAGCCCCTGTGGACTGGGTAGTGAGTGTCTGACCAAACGAAGAAGTCGGTAGAAAGGGCTTGAAGGTAGAAGCAGGGTTACGCGGTGATGGCTGAAACGGCTGCGGAGAGGTGGGCGAGGCCGTCTTGCTTGCGAACGGGTCGTTGTCGAAAGGCTTGGGGAACGGAGCAGATCCACCAGTCGTTTGTTGCATCTGCAACGGCGCGGGCGGAGCGGGAGCCGAGAAGGCATCGAGCCCGAATAGATCGTCGGCGGCAGACTTGGGTTGCGGGACTGGAGGTGGAGGTTCGGGCACGGCGATTGATGGTGCCTGTTTGACCTGGCCACGCATGTTCGGGGGAATGAGGTGCGGCGGTAATGTAGCGGGTAATGGCGTACGATCCTGTTTCCGTTGTTGTCGGATGAGGTACATGGCCACGGCGAATTCATCCCGGGAAAGCTGCCCTTCGGAGTTGATGTCTGCAAGATCCCAGATGCCAGCCAGTACATCCTCGGGCAGCCCGGAGTCGCTGAAGAAGTGCACGGCCTGCTCGCCGGTGATGAAGCCACGACCCATGGTGTCGACCTTGTTGAAAAGGTTGTCGTAGGAAGTCTTCTCTTGCGGGCTGATCGCCCAATCGCTTCCCGTTGCCTGGACCGACACCGACTGCGGCGGCGTGCTGTACTGGTTGCGCAGGGGGCTGTGGGTGCGCTGCGGCCCCTGTCCGCTGAACTGTCTTGGGATGGGTGCAATAGGGTCTGGACGTCCCAAGGGCGGTACAGATCCTCGTCGAGCAGCTGCTTCGTAGAGACCGGCGGGCAAGGTGTTGGGTACCTGCTTCATGGCCCCTGTGCGAAACGAGGCGAGGAGGTGCATCGCAATGATAAACTCGGTCACACCCAACGCTCCGCGCTGTTCCGTATCTGCCAGGTTCCAGATGCGCCCCAGCGTCTCGTTCGGTAGCCGGGCCTTTTCGAAGATCTGCTTCGCGTTCTCACCTGCATTGCCGGGTCAGCTCGTCTCCGCACAATCTCAAGAGGACGCCATACCAGAGAGCAGGCCATTGGAAGCACCCGACTTCTCGAACAGCCCCGCATACTCGGCAGCTTTGACAGGCGATAGCGGCGGCACGCGGATCGGCCCTGCGCCGCTGACTTGGGGTGTGAGGTTGCTCGCAGGCGGCTGTGAGAAGGGCCCCGGTACGGGTGCTGCGGGAGCCGGTGCAGATGGGATGGATAGGCCCTCGAACTTGGGCAGCGTAGGCGCAGCTGGCAAAGTTAGTTGACCACGTCCAAGCTATGTGCAGGGAACTCACGCTGGAATGCAAGCTCTGGCGAAGGGTCACGGCCGGCCTGGTAGTGGCCGATCAAGCGCAGCACCTGGCAGAAGCCCGCCGACGTCAACAGGCCGCGGTTTTCCGTGTCTGCAATCTGCCATATCTCGCCCAGCACTGCCGGCTGGAGCTTCGTGCGCTCGAAGAACTTGACGGCGACCTCGCCCGTGATGACGCCGAGCTTCTCCGTGTCGGCCTGCTGGAAGAGGTACTGGAACGCGCGCTTCTCCTCGGGTGTGAGGTTCAAGCTGGTCTCTGCGCATGTCGTTAGCCTGCGAGCTCATTGCTATGCCATACGAGGACTGGGAGGCGGCGCACCGAGGGCTCCATTCGCCGCGTGGTCCGCCATTGTTGCTGTGCAAACATGCACCGATGGCTGAGGCTGAAGCTCCGGCACTGCGTGATGCAGCGAGTGGGGAAGGCGGGCGGGCAACTGCGTCGAGAGGTTTGGGGGCTGGTAACGCTGCCAGGGTTAGGCGACAGTATCCAGCGATTGACGGTGACGGTTAGAACAGCGCCCCGGACGCGCGCGCAAAACGTCGCTTTGGAGAGAGATGAAGCTGTCGAGATGCAGGAGAGCTGCGCAGCTTCATGGATGTTGCTGGTGCTTCTCCCAGCTTCCGCACAAGCCATCGACTAAGCCGTTTCCACACCCGGCCTATCAAGCGTGCAGTTCGTACGATGCGGCGCGGCCTGTCATGGCCCGCAGCACCCATGCTTCACCTCAGCATTCGCATGTACATGTACAATTAGCTTTGGTTGGCGTCCATTCAGAGTCCGTCATAAGACGCACATGACCGCTTCAAGTGGCACTTGCATCCGGACAGTGCCGGGAGAAGGGAGATTTATTGCATTGCTATTGCTATCCTACAGAGGGGCCCATTCCCATGGTTACACGTTTTGTACAGTGGCGTCGAAGACAGCTTCCGACCGTGCATGCGCCTGAACCCTGGAACCCTAGTAATCACAAGAAACCGCGGGAGCTCTGTCCGCACCAGTAAAGTAGGGAAATAAAAGTCGACGTAGGGACACAGAGCTGCGGGTACAATGGGCAGGTTAGATAGTGGCCGTTTCAATTCGTAACTGGAGAGGGGTTGATGGCGCAATGGGCGAAATATATGTCGCATATCGTCGCACGTCTGAAAACAGTTACTTGGAGTGTTGTACTATCGTTGATAGTCGTCGTGGTGTCGCTGCGCATGCTTCGAGCTCTTCACGTAGGCCAGACTCGGCTGAGCCTCTTCGCGCCGTCCCCACGCGCGCCCAAGTAGCCAGTCGGTCACGGATATCACTTTCGCAGTCTTGTCCCACTGCCCGTTCTCCTCCATATGCTCAATCGTGTGCTTCGCCACCCGGCCCTCCTCGTCAAATTCGAAGATGAACAGGCCCGAAAACTTCTCGTCTGTCTTGTGTGGGCGTTTGATAATGCTGCTAATCTTCTCGACCGCCTCGCTGACCGGGCCGTGCTCTTTTTCGGACTTGCACGTCTCCCATTTGACGATCAATTTTTCGTTGCGCATGTCTGCGGGTGTCGCCGCGCATCCGTTCTTGACCATACGTTCCGATAATATCTTCAACTTGACATTGCCTACAACGGGTACGCGACCCCATGCCATGGGTGCAGTCCATAATGCCGCCGTGTACGCAATCTTGCCGCTCACGGTAGGGAGGTGCGGATGTGAGGACGGGAATAGGTGGAGACTGATCTGCGGCGAGAGAATGTCTTGCGGAAGCGGCGATACGAGTAGAGTCGGCAGGCGCTCATGGAGGATACGCACGGCTGCAGCTATTAGTATCCGCGAACATTGGCGTTTGCGGTCTGGGGATTCCATACTTTTGCCGAGCTTGACATTGCGCTCGTTTGGCGGGCCATCACCGCCCTTTTCCGCTTGGAGAGACGTCGCAGAGGCTGTGAACCATGTTCGCGACACAGAAGCCTGGCGGGCGCGCACGTCGGTGATGGTTCGTTGGTACTGCTTCAGCCCGAGCAGCCGCGGTGCGGCCAAACACGTCGAAGTGGCGGATGCGAGCTGGAGGTTTGCGCGCGTTGAGGACGAGAAGAGCCGCCGCATTCGACAGGTGGTCATCTGTAGGAGTCTGCGACCATAGATGTGCGACAGGTCCTAGGGTATAGAAGCGTGGGGAAGCCCCTGGTGATGGCTGCCGCGGGTGGAGAAATAGTTGGTGTCGGATAGAGGTAGCACAGAACGATAGGCGAAAGATGACGTGGGGAATGCCAGAAGAGGCAACACCCCGTGGAAGTATCAACACCCCGCGTTTCAACCTGTGGTTAAAGACGCCTGTTAAATATCAATCGAATCTCTGCGTGGTATGAAATACAAGCTTTATCGTATTTCTGTTTGTGAACACGCTCGCTAGCAAACGCGTTCCACAATCCGATCAAACGATTCTTTGCCAAAGCAATGGCACCACGCATCGTCTTTACCGGCGGATCTGGCAAGGCCGGCAGGCACGCAATTCCTGAGTTAATCAAACGTGGTTACGAGGTCTTGAATGTTGATCTCACTGAGTTTCCAGACAAGGAAGCCAATGTGTTCACGCTGAAGACGGACCTCACCGACAGTGAGTGACATAGAAACACGCGAAAAGAATAGCCTAACGTCCTCCAAGGCGGACAATGCTTCAATGCGCTGACGACCCATTTCAACTTTGCTGGATACGAGGGTCCTCAAGTCCCAGGGCCCCCTGATGCTGTTGTCCATTTTGCAGCATATGGTGAATATCGTCCTGGCTTTGATAGTCGACTCGCTGACAGCAGTCGTAGCAAGAAACATGTTAGTCCCAGACAACGAATGTTTCAGAGGCAATGCCACATCGACCTACAATGTGATCGAAGCTGCATGTACGTGTTTCTGTAACGGACGTATTGTGTCCTTTTGCTGACCTTGTGTAGGCAAGCTTGGAGTGAAGAAGATCATCATTGCCAGTAGCGAGACCACGTACGAAGTGTGCTTTGGCCAGGGTGATCTCGACTACACCTCATTCCCGCTTGACGAAGAAGCCGTGAGTAACCCTGCTTACGAGGACTCGTAGTCAGATGCTGAACGTGGGCAGGATGTCAACCCCATGGACACATACGCCATCTCCAAACTCGTAGGCGAACGCGTTGCTCGGGGGTTTGCGCGCCGATTTGATGCCGATATCTACGCACTCCGCATTGGCAACGTGGTCGAACCGCATGAGTACTCGCGGGACTTTCCGAAGTACATCCAGAACCCCAAGGTGCGGAAGCGGAACGCGTGGTCGTACATTGACGCCCGAGACTTGGGACAGATTTGCGACTTGTGCATCAAGAAAGACGGACTGGGTTTCCAGGTCTTCAACGCGACAAACGACACCATCACTGCGACCTTTCCCACGCGTCAATTCTTGGAGCAGTGGTGTCCAAACACACCCATTACGCGGGAGATGGGTGAGTGGGAGGCGCCGTTAAGTAACCGCAAGATACGCGAGGTGCTTGGGTTCAAGGAGGAGCACAACTGGAGAAAGTACTACAATCCAGAGTAGGCGTCGCGAAGCGGTGCCAGGTGGCAGAACGATGTTTAGAGGGTGGAGGTACTCGCAGATAGCTCCGATAATCGCGTGGTTTAGCGCGCCAAGGCGAACATCTCCCCTGCTCTGGTCGCAACTTTTTTGGCCTCTGGTTGAGCAGCTCAGCAATTCAACTCGTTACCGGCGCACGCTAATTATCTGCTTGTCACTCCTTGCAACTCTTTCCACGCTCTTGCCCTGCTTCAATTCGCCAAGATGACTGTGCCTTCCCCCTCTGAGGCTGTGGCAAAGGTTGCCAATGTTGCTGTCGCTACCCAGGCGTCAGCGAAGGACTTCAAGAAGGAATCAACAGCGGCACGTTTCTTAGGTGCAGGTACTTAGAGCCAGTCGCACTTGCCATCATCGTACAAGCTGACTTGGACAGGTACTGCCGGTATCGCTGAATTGATGATTTTCCATCCGGTCGACACTACCGCAAAACGATTGATGAGCAACCAGGGCAAGGTACGGCTCTCCGCATACGAAACTTGAACCACCGCTGATCGCATCTCATCAAGATCATCTCGGCCGCGCAATTGAACCAAGTTGTTTTCAAGGACAAGGCGCACGCTTCCGTCGGAGGTCGCTTCTTCTCTCTTTTCCCTGGTCTGGGATACGCGGCCGCATACAAGGTACACGCTCCCGCTACATGATACCGACTGTCTGTCTAACCACGACAGGTCCTTCAACGTGTCTACAAATATGGCGGCCAGCCCTTCGCTCGCGACTACCTCGCAAAGCACTACGGCGACGGTTTCGATCGCACGTTTGGCAAGGGCAACGGAAAGGCGATAATGCATGCGACGGCGGGCAGTCTTGTCGGCATCGGTGAAATAGTTCTCCTACCTTTGGACGTTCTCAAGATCAAGCGTCAGACAAACCCAGAAGCATTCAGAGGACGAGGGCTGTTCAAGATCATTGCCGACGAAGGGTTTGGCCTGTACCGTGGTTGGGGCTGGACAGCAGCACGTAATGCCCCCGGATCGTTCGCGGTACGTCAGATAACTTCTTGACAAAAAATAGCTCGCGCTGACCGTTCGACAGCTGTTTGGTGGCTCGGCCGCGGCCAAGGAATATCTCTACAAGCTCACCGACTACAACACCGCCTCTTGGAGCCAGAACTTCGTCGCTTCCATCGCCGGTGCCAGCGCATCGCTGATTGTATCTGCTCCCCTCGACGTGATCAAGACCCGTATCCAAAACAGGAACTTTGAAAACCCGGAGAGTGGTTTCCGGATCGTCTCGAACATGGCGAAGCATGAGGGATTCGGTTCGTTCTTCAAGGGTCTGACACCGAAGCTCCTCATGACTGGGCCGAAGCTTGTGTTCTCGTTCTGGCTGGCCCAAACACTGATACCTGCATTTAATAAGGTTATGTAAGCGTAGATGTATTGCTTTCTCAGCTATACCATACTAGGGCTTGGGGTTTTGGTTTCTATAGAGTGGATTTAGGCGCTACTAATGTGTCACATGGGCAACACGTACGGCGTATCTAGGAGCCATCTGCCCGGCTTCACGTTATAATACACTCTTCTACATCCGTTCATCGAGTAACATGTCATTGCGATAATTAGTTCACCCAGAATATCTGCTTTACAGTGTGGTTAGATGGATGCCGAGGTCGTGCTTAACAGGTGATTCAAGCAATACAATTCCGAGTATTGGCTTCTGTATTGTTAAGTTCGGGTGTTTTCACGAAAAACGTCCGAGCCCACCCTTTCAGGAAACTGATACAGGTCACCGTCAGCTTGCGCCGTGGGCACTGATCGCACTCTAATCATGCCGAACAAAGGGATCACGTGCCAGATCATGCGCCACAAAACGTCAAGTAGCCTGCTCGAAGAGATACTAGGTCGTTCGCAAAGTCCCAGGCCAGTACGGTAGTAGTCGTCGTGTGCATGATACATTGGATCACGGATCTGGCTCACGCGATTGTTCGCCAGCCTTTAGAGAGGCAACAGAGACGCTGCCGTGGTGACGTCTCCGTGAATGACCAAGTGACTTGTGGGAAGTGCCTTGGCGGCTGATAGCGCACTGACCAGCAGACCCAAGCCTCCTGCACTTTAAACATCACCGCCTGCTGCCCTTCAAGCCCTCTTAACCCCGACCGTTGCCGCCTCCCACGGTTTCTTTTAACGAGCCGTCTAACACACACCTGCCAGACTCGACCAGCCGTACTCATCCCTCCATCGCCAATATGAATCCCGAGTGGTACGTAACCTCCGCCTTCATATTCAGCGCCGCTCTTTGCTTGCCCTTGACGTCCTCTATGCTGGCAACATATCACTAACTGAACTTCGCAGAGTTCCACCTAGCTGAGTTCTGCACGTTACTTGTGCCGACCTCCGTACCGTCTCCGACGGAGCCCCACTGATGCATCCCTCGTAGATACGACTACCTCTTTAAGCTCTTGCTCATCGGCGACTCCGGCGTCGGAAAGTCGTGTCTGTTGCTCCGATTCGCAGACGATACCTACACCGAGAGCTACATCTCCACCATCGGCGTGGACTTCGTACGTGCCCGATATGCGACATGTCAGAGTCTGAGGAGGCTAACGTGTGCGCAGAAAATCCGAACCATCGAGCTCGACGGCAAGACTGTCAAGCTGCAAATCGTACGCTTACACTATGTTCGTAGATGCGCGATATACTGACCGGACACAGTGGGACACAGCTGGCCAGGAGCGTTTCCGCACCATCACCTCGTCGTACTACCGGGGTGCCCACGGCATCTGCGTTGTTTACGATGTCACTGATATGGATTCATTCAACAACGTGAAGCAGTGGCTGCAGGAGATCGACCGATATGCCACCGAGGGTGTCAACAAGCTGTTGGTGGGCAACAAGTCCGATATGGCTGATAAGAAGGTGGTTGAGTACACCGTGGCAAAGGTACGGCTGCCTCCAAACACCTGCCGTTTCGCACGCTGACACCATGTTACAGGAGTTCGCCGACAGCCTCGGAATTCCATTCCTCGAGACCTCCGCCAAGAGTGCGACTAACGTCGAGCAAGCCTTCTTGACCATGGCCCGCCAAATCAAGGAGCGCATGGGCACAACCACAGCCAACACCAAGCCCACAGTGCCCATCGGGCAAGGCCAAGGCGTACAGAGCGGCTCCGGCGGTGGCTGCTGCTAGAGCATCGGCTTATGGTTATGAGTACACAGACTGGCGTGGGTGTTATACGGGCTCGGTCACAACGCTTGTGGCCACGATCTTCCTCCCAGCGATGCGCTGTTCATGTCCGTCATTCCTCGGTCTTCCTTGCATGGTCTAGATGGAGTGCACAGGTCACACGTTCATATCCCGTCTGTTTGGAATACTCTGGTTCTTGGTAGCGACTTTGCTGCATCTCACGGGCTCGGGTGACCGATTGCGACAGCGATGGAAGTGCGTTACGAGGCTGAATAGTGAGAAGAGACTGCTGCACGGCCATTTTGTGTTGATCACGGGCGTCTTTCATGTTTCTTGGGTTGTTTCCTAGAGGTCTGCAATCACATATTTCCTGATCGCTCTACGTGATAGTCTTGCTTGCTTGCGTGATCCGTGAAAGCTCTTATCACTGTCCCAGTACCTTTTCCTAACGTCTCTCAAATCAATCCTATTTAGGGCGTGCGCCATTCCGCGTTGCAAAGACTGGAGGATTCCTTAGCGAGGTGACGTACGCCCTCTTAGGCAACCAGCGACCTTCATAAGAGCTCGAATATGGCTGTGCACACCGTCACTCGCATTCGTTCCGCTTCTTTGCGCGTAGAGTTGGAGTGCCCTCATTCTCCTGGACGTCGAGCGAAGCAAAGCGACCCTTCCAAGCGACACATTGGACACAAAGCGAGCCGCGAACACCATGACAATATCGACCCGCAACGTCTAAACGAACGTGCAGCTAGTCCTTCGCTTTTGCGTCCCGTGTAGCAACGCGGAGCAGTTTGCCAACGAATCGAATTCTGCCGTCCACCCGTCCAGTAAGAGCAGGATGTCGGTCCAAAGCCGTGTCTCGCGCGCCCTCCAATGGCTTGCCGACGAACTCGGTCTTCAAACCATGAGGACGGCCGGTAAAGATGTCTACATCCTGATCCTCGCCCGGTACCTTCGACTTTTCGCCTACGGCGCCGTCGCGTTGATCCTCGCCCTCTATTTCGAGACGCTGGGCTTCTCGGACGCGCAAATAGGGCTGTTCATGACACTGACTCTCCTCGGCGATGTGTTTGTTAGTCTGCTTCTTACTTTGATCGCGGACTCTCTAGGACGCAGGAAGACGTTGTTTCTGGGTGCGATATCTATGGCTGTGTCAGGTGCTGTCTTCGCACTCACAAGCAACTACATAACCCTTCTCTTCGCCGCTATTATCGGCGTGATCAGTCCTACCGGAAACGAAATTGGGCCGTTCCGCGCGATTGAAGAGTCTACGCTTGCGCACCTGGTGGAAGAGAAGAAGCGGAGCGACGTGTTTACTTGGTATGTTGTTTTGGCTGTGTTGGGTACCGCGAGCGGGCTTCTTGTCGGGGGGCTGGCTGTGGACTCCATGCAAGGCTTGCAGGGCTGGTCGGAGCTTGATGCTTATAGAGCTATGTTTTGGATCTATACGGCGCTGGGGTGCGTCAAGGCTCTCATGACGCTGTTCTTGAGCTCTCGGTGCGAACATGGTGCCGAGAAAGAGTCCACGGAAGACAGCAATGGAGAGACGGAGCCTCTGCTCAATGGAAATGGGAGAGAGGCCAGCCCTCCGATGCCGCCTGGACACAAGAAAAAGACGAAATGGTGGAACGCGTTCACCCAAATATCGAAACGTACGCGCTGGACTTTACTCAAGCTATGCAGCGTCTTCTTTTTGGATTCGTTGGGTAGTGGAATGGTCCCGTTCTCTCTCATCAACTTTTATCTAGAGCGCAAGTTCCATCTAGAGAAAGGGAAGCTTGGTGGCATCATGTCAGCTACCTGGTAGGTCGCGATTTCACTCGGTGTTCAATCGTTCACACATGTTAATTCGACACAGGGCCATCTCAACTATCGGCAACGTACTAGCAGCATCGATCGCGAAACGTATCGGGCTCATCCAAGCCATGGTAGCCACCCATCTGCCTAGTGCCATCTTTCTTGCTCTGCTTCCGGCTCCACCAGGGCTACCACTTACCATATGTCTGCTGGTCGCACGAGCGGTGCTAAACAGCATGGACCAAGCACCCCGCGCAGCCTTCCTCTCTATCGTAGTCCTCCCACAAGAGCGCACGGCTGTGATGGGCGTAGTCAACATCCTCAAGACGCTCTCACAATCAGCCGGGCCGTCGGTAACAGGCCTTCTCGCAGGCCACAACTCGTTCTGGGTAGCATTCGTAGCCGCAGGATCCCTCAAGGGCACATACGATCTGCTGCTGCTTGCCTTTTTCGCGGGCCGCGTGCACCAACCAACCGACCCTAAACTAACGGGCGAAACGGACACAGAGCAGAACAACCGAACCCCTGAAACAGGCTTAGACATTCCAGAAGACGAATCGGAGGTTGACGCCACCACGGCGATGATGATCTCTTCCGTGCCCGCAGAGGGAGCGCTGATGGCGAGCCCCCTTTCGGCCTCAGGGTCCAGTCCAGCACGCTCTCGGCCATGAGGTAACGCACAAAACCGACATGGCTGGTGCAATCGAGGGATAATCTGAGCTGTCCCGCGGGGTGTTGCTGAGTCGCACAGAGCGGCATGCGGTGTTTGATCGACTACACAGGGTGACGTAGCTGAAAACGGCTAGAGTGTTCTGGACCCTGCATGAAAAGCGTCCGGGGTTTCGGGACGTTTTTGACGATAAGGACACCGAGAACAGTCATCTTCCACTCCTAAACTTCGACACTGCTCTTGCGCATGCTCTCTGCGCCTGTGGACTTTGTGCGTGACTTGTATACCCTTATACTCTCCTTTGAGCCACTCTTTTCCACCGTTCCTTCCCTTCCGGCGTCCAAGGGCGCTTTGAGCCGCATTTTCAGGGTCCACGATACGGCTCAGCCCTACGCGTAGTTCCCAACCCGTTCCACATCTCAGTCAAGAAGAGGAGGCGTGCTCGAGGTTGGCCTTGATACCCTTTCGCGCTTCCTTCTATTGCACTCTCAGTGCTATCTGGCATCTGAATCGTTTTCCCCTGACATTGGGCATCGCCGAACCGGGCCGATTGGTACAGCATGACCCCGGCACCCGCGACGGGTCGCCCCCGGATTTTGTACCTGGACGCATACGACTCCTTCTCCAACAACATCATTGCTCAGCTCGAGCAGTGTACCGATGCTGAGGTCGTCAAATGCTACATTGACAGTGACCCTGAGACTTGGCATATTTCGGAGTCCGCCAAGTCACAAACTGCCACGCCTGCAGCCTTTATAAATTATGCCAAAGCCTTCGACGCCATTGTTGCGGGACCTGGACCTGGATCGGCGACGTGCGATGAGGATGTGGGTTGGATCAAAGTACTGTGGAAACTTCAAGAGGAGGACATGATTCCCGTTCTCAGCATATGTCTGGGCTTCCAGTCTATGTGCCACGCCTTTGGTGCGGATATACAAAGGCTTCAAGAACCAAGGCATGGCTTGATTGCCGAGATTCTGCATTCTAGTGCATCAATATTCAATAGCGTTAGGCGGCTGCAAACAACGCAGTATCACTCACTACAGGTCATGCTTGACCACCGCATACAGACCACGAGGGCCGTCCGCTACCCCACCGAGTTGTGGAAACCTACAGAAAAATGCCCGGACCTTCAACCACTCGCTTGGGACTTTGATAACAAGCAAAACGGGGCTGTGCTCATGGCTGCGAGACATACAAGCAATCCCTTTTGGGGCGTTCAATTCCACCCGGAGTCAATATGCACAAATGACGGGGGCGCGCAGATCATCCAGAACTGGTGGAACGAGGCCAGGTCATGGAACTATAAGAGCAATTCGAAGATTTTCATGGATGCCGGGATCCTTCGGGGCACCGTTGGAAGCTCACCATCTCAGCCCAAGCTCTCTTCCATCGAAGCGCTAGCTACACGTCTGGTACACGGAGATGGAGTATGCCCGGTTGAGCGGACGATACTCAATGTGCAATGCGCTACTACGGGAAGCGGACGATTGACCGTGTCCGACATGGTAGAGCTTTTCGAGGGTCCTCGCGGCGAGGCTATTGTTCTAGAGTCAGGTTTACAGAGGGACCTGCGACCTATGGCGGCGGGCACGGGGCGGCATAGCATAATTGGCCTAATCATTCCTGGAGAGACGATGCGCCTACACTACTCCACCCACAATCATGTCATGGAGCTAAGGAATGGCAATGACAAGGTCGTGCAAAAATGGCACACCCAAGATCCATGGCAGTGGATCAAACTCGTCACGGCGCAGCTCAGGGGCATGCTGGGCGAAAAGCCCAAGACTACGACCTGGGCACCCTTTTGGGGTGGCTTCATGGGCTATGCATCATACGAGGCTGGTCTAGAGACCATCAACGTCCAACCTAGGGAAGAAGCTCAATGTCCGGACATCTGTTTTGCTTACATCACCCGGAGTATTGTAGTAGATCATCACCTGAAGAAGATCTACATCCAAAGCATACGCAGCACAGACGATGGGGCATGGATTAGCGAGTCTCTCGAAAAGCTCTACGATGCTGTGGGCAGGAAGAGTCTGGAGTCGTCACCAAACGCGACTCCACTGCCCAGGCCTAACCCTTTCGAGCAGCAAGACCCGACCCTCAGCACCTACCTCGCCTCATGTACGCAATCCGTTGCTGATCGTGATGCCTACTGTGCCTCTGTTTTAGCCAGTCAAAAGCACATCGCAGATGGTAAGTGAAACCGCATGTTTTCCTCTTATACGCATACTCATCTTGAATGCCAGGCCAAAGCTACGAACTTTGTCTCACAACCGCAAACGAGATTCATGCTCGCAAGCCTCGCATCTGCCGCCTCTCTAGAACTGAAGTCAATGAGCTTTCATGGAAGCTCTACAAGCGGCTGACATCCCGCAACACTGCTCCCTTCAGCGCATACATGCGTCTACACAACGTGCATGTCCTCAGTTCATCGCCCGAGCGGTACATCAGCTGGGACCGCCAGCAGACGGCGCAGTGTCGACCCATCAAAGGCACTGTGTCGAAAGACCCGGGTGTGACCGCTGCGCACGCACATGATATTCTCTCGTCACCCAAAGAACGCGCCGAGAACCTCATGATCGTCGATCTCGTTCGACATCAACTTCACAGCGTATATGGCGCCGGCAACGTCAACGTCAGCCAACTCATGCAAGTCGAAGAATACGAAACCGTTTTCCAGCTTGTCTCAGTCGTCGAAGGGATCCCACCTTCAATATGCAGCCAGCAATCGCAGACCCCAGACTACGCCTGGCAACACACACCCTACTCCAGCTCTACATCCACCACCCAACACCAGGCTCAGCACGAAGAGCAAATGCTGGGCTTCGAAGCATTTACGAAATCTCTACCACCAGGCAGCATGACAGGCGCGCCGAAAAAGCGCTCCTGCGAACTCCTCCACCCCCTCGAAGGACCCACCCGCCGTCGCGGCATCTACTCCGGCGTCCTCGGCTACCTCGACATCGGCGGCGCCGGCGACTTCAGCGTCGTCATCCGCACAGCTGTTAAAATCGACACCGCCAACCCCGCTTCCGCCACCGAAGACGTCTGGACCATCGGGGCCGGCGGCGCCATCACCGCGCTTAGCGACCCGCACGACGAGTACGAGGAAATGCTGGCGAAGTTCCGCAGTACGGCGAGGGCGTTTGAGGATTCGCAGGATCCGCATGTTGAGGAGGTCGAGAAGACGGATTTGAGAGGCGTGTGGAGTCGGCTGATGGAGGTGGAGGAGCCGGGGGATGGGGATGAAGATGTGCCGAGTCCGCGGTTATTGTTGCGCACGTTGCAGGATTTTCAGGCGGGGCTGTTGTCAGGGGTAGTGAGGACGACAGATGGCGTTGTGAGATGAGACGGTTGGGATTGGAGTGTGGGTTTGGAATTGAGGATTTAGAGGGGGGTGATACCTTAGAGTGCGGAAGGCGCGAGCTTGGTTCATCTTTGTTTATTGGTTGATAGAATAGAATAGATTGTTTTGTACACGGCATTGTAGACTTTGGATGTAGAGCTTATGTATTGTGTTCTTGCTCGTGAAGTAATGCTAGTTGAGGAGACGCTCTGACACGAGGCGCAGGTGTGAGGGAAAGGTCAATCGAGCGAAACTGAGATCATGTTATAGCGGACATATAAGCGACGTAGTTACCGTACAGCTAGATGTTATCGGTACCCACAGCCCCATAGACAGGGCAAGCTTGTAAATTGGGACGCATGAAACAAGAAGAAAGAATCACATACCATCAACCTCCTTCGTGCAGTGCCAGATGCTCTACAGGATTATTCGTTGCGTTTCCCGCTCAAGCACCCTGCTATTAGCTTCACTTTGCGCAACTTCACCTTCAACACGTGAGCAGCGCGACCCATGTAAGATGATCGAAAAGGCTCCAAAGCCCCAGCGCCAACCAACATCCTCATAGAAGCCCCTCGCCTGCTGTAGGTCCAGCAAATGCAATGATAATAATGTAGGGCGACCTCGTGAATGCGAAAGTCAGACCTTGATTGCGGAGATGCGACGTGTCGCTGGTAATGACGTCGATGGAATAGATGACACCGGAGAAGGCAATCGAGTAGAAGACTTGCGCTGTGCAGAAACTGGAGTGTGCTGGCGCAAGCTATCAAGATAAGCCCCAGGGTCGCAAACGCGATCTTCAGCGGGAGGCCCTCCGCACGACCCCAGATGTACAGGATTTTGGCCATGAGAATGTAGGTCGCGGTTGACATGCAAGATGAGATGATAGAGATGACGGATAGGAGGGAGTACTCTTCCCACTGGTTCGTTTCCGCGAGGGACGTGCTAATGCAAAATGTACTGGCGGAGCTCTCGTTCTCCGTCTTTCCACTGGTCGACTGCTTTGCCATTCATGTAACCGTGAATGTATACATCACCCACGTATCTATACTCGCCTCGCGTTCCTTCAGGTCGAATAAGTACTGGTGTAGGGCAGCCTAATGGAATCACCACTGTATCGCCAGCAGTCATGAACCCCGACCCCATTCCCATTTCCCCGTCTTCGGTGATGCAGAAGCAGCGTCCCATCATTTGCGAGCCGAAGTGTTCTTGAAGGAAGCGCCTTCGATCTTCCGCCTTGACACCCACATCGGCATCAATGTAGCGCTGAAGTTCCTCATCGAGAGGCAAGCGCGGTATCCTTTGGTGAGCCAAAGAGGCGAAAACATGATAGCATGCCGCCCTCCACGAATCGATCTTCCAGCCTGGAGGTAGCTGATCAAGGGATAGTGTGCTACAGAATTCTTCTTGTCTCGCTTGATTTTCACCGTCTTCCGTGTTGCTGAGCAACTGAGCGCGCCAATGGATGAATGCCATGATATAGTCGGCTAACGTACATAGAGTACCAACAGCAATTCCATGACTTCGGATGGTGCCAAGATGTATTGCCGACATCTGCAACTTTCTTCGATCATCTAGAACTCGCGCCACAGCTTTTTTTGGGCCTGATGCTGAAAACTCGTAGGATTGTCCTAGGGCCGTTGTTTCAGGGTTGTGAGACCAGTCAGGCACCCAGGTGGGCAGGCTCGAGCCTGTATGAAGTGGAAAATGCACGGCCTCGCACATGACATCTAATCGTTCTGTGGTGCAGAGTAGGTAGTCGAATACTCTTACAAATATCTCTTTAACCGAAAGACCATAGTCGACGGGGAACTCATTGCGAATCTCTTCCGCGAGTAACCCCAGAATGTCGTAGAGTTTGTCTTTAGGATCCGCGCTCAACTTCCTTCGACAAACGCGCAGGACTTCTAGAAGTGATTCTTCGCCTAGTCCGCGGAAGGAACTCACGTCCGGGATACTGCTAGGACCGTGGTAAGCCAACACTTGCGAATAGGTAAAATGTGTCGAAGAGGCTCGCAGCCCACCGTTATTGATGCTCCCAGTGAAATGACGATCGATCAACCCTTTGTGGGCCCGGAAGGCGTTGCATGAAAGTCGATATATTGACCACGGAACAGCCATAGCGCCACAATACACAGTAATCTCTCGAGCGTTGAAAACCTCTTGCACTGGCCACAGACGTGACCAGTATTCTCTTTCGAAGAGAGCGACCACGGAAGAGAGTTGTGCCTTTCCGGCAGTGGAAGAAGTGAGTGATCTGAGAACCTCGCTATTGCTCGCTGATGCCGTGATCTCGATCAAAGTTTGCATCGCTGTGTCGCTCTCATCTGCTTCTAGTCCAAGCCATATTGCAACGGACGTGGCGCGGGAGTAGATTTAAGCCATCAGTTGAACCTGCTGGGTTCGCTCATTGGTGTTCCGCTGGTCGATGCACAGAGCATCTATCCATACCAGCACACTTTCCTTCTTCGCTCTCAAAGCAAAGAGGGCACCATGTAAGCTAGCAGCAACAGGGATTTCGATTCCTTCGAGCCGAATCGTTTTCCTGTCGTCAGTATCGCCCCACGCGTATGAAACTGCGATATAACTTGGCGGATCCTCGAGCGAGTAGTGCACAAGCTCACACTTAATGGGAGACATTTTTCGAGGCAGAATTCGAACGAGTCGAAATTGGAACGCACCCAATGGCTTGTAGCGATAGACGTTTTCGCCGAGCACTCCGGGCACTGATGGTAATACTGACGGCCGAGGTGACGTTTCTGAAACCAGGGAGGCTGCACCTCCGGATAACAATCTATAGCCAGAAGGAGAGTAATCAGGCCTAGAGCCGTCAAGTAGGATGTCGTCTAGTGCAACAATAGAACTACCTGGAACAGATTGTGGTTGTTGCAAAGAGCGCATCCTGTCATTGCGGGACGTAGCCATGTTAAGCACACTATCGGGTATTTGAGATGAATGCGATCGATCTTGAGTTCGCCGCATGGTAGGAGGTAACAGGACGTACTTCGTATATCCCCTGTCACGCGACGCATCTCTAATAGCATCGCCACGATATCGAACGGAGGTCTCATCGTCATCATCGTAACTGAAACCGTTGTGGGTCCGGATTAAACGCCGAGAGCTTGTTTTTCGGGACGAATGAGGCTGCTTTCCGTCACGGAATCCGAAGTTCGTCTGCCACGGAGCTTGCGGGCTAGGGCTCCTAGAACTTCTGGTGACCGGCCCTGCATCGATTGGCTCCCACTGGCTATCGTCACCTACGGGGGAGACACATGGAGGCGAAGGAACGCGTTTGCGTGACCAACCTGGTGGGACTGGGATCTCCTCCTGGTCTTCTACCATATGAAGACCAGAAGGTTCGTTATCGTAGGAATGGCTATCCGGCGACGAAGATAGTCCGAGGCCAGATGCTACTCTCGGGGGCGACGGGATCTGTAGCCTCGTTAAAGTAGGTGATCCTGTACGCCTCCATTTATGCTGTCTGTCGGTCCCCCGTTCATCTGTTGGGTGGTGATCGACTGTTTCATTATCGGAATCATAGTTGAGCTGCGCTCGGGATTGCTCGCCGCCACGCTCGTCATGTGACCGATGCCGCCGCCGATTCAGTGAACGAGGCGCCTCCGGACCGCGTAATTCGCTATCATCCTTCCAGAAACGATGTCCATTATCATTTTTGTAGATCCGCGGCATAGTGGCAACTGATGGTCGTACGTGTGCGTTGTGCACTCAGGCGCGGAGTCATTAATGTCCCCATACCGAAGCTTGGCAGTCAGTGCACAGCGTCAGTCAATGGACCCCCCCAACACGATCGCTCGGCCAGCAACATGAGGCTACTAAGCCACCCAAAGTTAATATTATTACGAGATTTTCTGGATTTAAGCTCTCCTAGGCCTATAGATAATTACTAGCTACTTAAATTATTAATATTTACTTAGTATTCTAAAACTTTAGCTACTACGCGATAAGGACGTTAGTAAAGTAAATATAGCTTTATTAACGTAAATAGGTGCTAACGCAGGCTTTTTTTTCTTAATAAATAAAATAGTAGACCTTAAAGCCTTTTTATTACCTTTTTTAGCTAATTTAATATAATTTTAAAGTTATTAATTAGCCTTATAAGGCTATTAATTAAGGCATTACTTAATAGCCTTATTAGCCTTTTACTTTACGCGTATATCTTTAGTAACTACTTAAGTAATACGCCTCTACTAAAGTAGTCTTATTTTAAGCTACTAGCTAGCCTAATAGGCCTCTACTTACTTACTTTTTAAAAACTATAGTTGCTATACTTTAGCATTTTTTTATATTAATAATTACGTGCCTACTATATACTATAGGGTAATAAAAAATAGCTCTCCCTTAATCCTTATAAAGCTAATTAAAATATAAAGGCCTGTTTTACTTTAAGCGTCTCTTTTAAATAGCTAGGGCCTTTTATAGACTTTAATTTTTATACTCTATAAGCTAAGCTCGTGTAAATATTAGATATATAGTTTAACTTAGCTTTTAAGCTATATTACTAGCCCTTATATTAATATAAGCTTTTAGAAGTCTATTAATTTTTCTTTAATTTAATATACTAAGTACTAAAGTTAAGCTTTCTCGTAATTCTTGCTTAGGTAGTATAATATACGTTACCTTATACCACGTCTCTATACATCCCTAAAAGGAACAAGTAATAATAGCTACCGTTATAAGGCATAGGATAGTATATATAGGCATTATAATAAGTAGGTAATTATTATTAAACTACTTAAGGATAGCCTCTAGATATAAAGGTAATAAGTCTATAGCCTTAAAGGCCTAAAGTATTAATAGCTATCTTATAGTACTAACCTAGGCCTTCTAAAATAGGCTAAAAAAGTCTTTTTAAGTAATAAAGGCTATCTTTAGGCTATTTTATAGGAAGGCTAATAGCTCGTTTAAATACGTTATTAATAGAGGCTTAAACATACAGACATCGAGAGGCTATAACGTATAAGTTAAATATAATAAATAAATAGCTAACAGGATCTTATTACGATTATAAAGTTAATAAAATCTATAGTAACGTAAAATTTATAGCTATTAAAGATTAATAGTTAATATAATTATCTAGCTTTTAACTTTATAAGGCGATTAAACACTTATTAAAGCTATATAAGGCCTATTTAATTATTTATCTAGCTAGATTCTAATATAGTAATAAAGACTTAATAGTGTTAAGAATTAAGGTCTGTGAGGACGGGCACAGGCTCCTGCATCAAGAGAGTAGATGAGGTAGGTTGGCTCTATTTCAGCTACACTAAGATGAGGAGACTGTAGGTACACAGGCCTGCGGCGCTTTTATGCGCTGCCGCTCGGCACGGAACATCTATTTATCCGAGATAGCTATACTGGGTGCGTGGGCAGCTGCGCCCAGGCGTAAGGTAGCTGCACCCAGGCGTAAGGCAGTCGCGCCTCTTACGCGAGGTCATATGTCCTACTAGCATGCTAGGCTATTATATTACCCCCCTCTAAGGTGGGCGTAGTCTTCTAAGTCTATCGTGTTACCTCCTTCGTGTCTTGCCTTATGCTAGTATAACCGTAGCTTTATTATCTTCCTCTATTGTCTCTAGATAGGTGCTGGCCTTATATACTCGCAGCCAGATATCTAGTCGTAGTAGTAGCCCTGCTTTATCTAGGTATGCGTTATAATACTCCTTTACCTTATGTAGTGCCCTAATAAAGCCTCGGGCGTTGTACCAGGTAGGGTTAGAATTATAGGCAGTCTAGGAGACTTTATATTATAAATATCCTTAGTAGATATAGCTATTAAGGATCTCCTCTACTTGCTATTCTAAGTTACCGTTAACCTCTATTAGCTCCTCTTCTGGCTCTATCTAACCTGGTAGTGTGTTTATAGTAGCTTTTTATAGGTAGTCTATATAAAAGACATTGTGCATGTGCATATACGGCGGAAGCTTAACTTAGTAGGAGTATCCTTTTATAGTAATAATTAGGTAGGGCCCGTACATCTGCTAGTTAAGCTTTTAACTAGGCTAGTTAGTTATAAAGCCTTTTAGCGTAATATAGACTTAATTACCTACTCTAAAATCTAGCTTACGTTACTTCTTATTTACTTAACGTGCTTATTGCTCCTAGGTATAAACAATCCCTCTCTAAGCTATCTCTATAGCCTACTTTATAGCGTTGTATTAAACCTTTGCGTAGTTCTGCGCTTCCTCTTAGGACATCTACTCACGGGCTATAGGCGAGGTCTTTATCCGCTCTTCCTAGTCCTAGTAGTGTATAGGCTAATGTCCGAACTCGATCTCGTACGGCGAAAGGCCTGTAGTCTTATAAGGCAGTATAGCCTGAGCCTAGTCTATGCAAGACAGTAGGTCAGACTAATTATCCTAGTAGTAGTTAATAAATAGGCAAAGGCGCTAGTTAAGGTACTAGTTTATAATTTCTATATTACTATTAGTCTAAGGATAATAAGCTATTAAGAGCTTTTACTTAACGCCTATAAGTTAGCATAGCTTGTTTATAAATGCTGAGATAAACTGCGGGCCTCGATTAGAGACAATAGACTTGGGTGGGCCATACACGCGCCAGATATAGCGATAGTACATATCTGCAGCCTATTTCGCCGTGGTTGTCTTATAGCAGGGTAGTGAGAAGCAGCGCTTGCTTAGGCAGTTAACTATAATAAAGGCGTTATTATACCCTTTCTTATTAGGTAGGAATAACTTAAAGTTTATTAAAACGTCCTGCCATGCTTGCTCTAGTATTAGTAGTAGCTTAAGTAGTCCTAGGGTGCGGTTGCAGGGCGTATAACTCTATTAATAAGCCTTATAGGCGGCGACATAGGTATCCACATCCTTTGCTAGATTTGGCTAGTAGTACTAATTTCTAAGTAGCTTCGCTATCTTTCTTTTTCCTAGGTGAGTAGTGAGCTGCGTAGCATAGGCAGCTTGGATTAAGTAGGTACGTAGGAAGTTAACTACTAGGATAACTAGCTAATCTTTATGCAAGAGTAGATCTTAATTATTTAGCTTCTATAGTCCTTAGTTATTAGATAGAGCTTTTTCCCGCAGCTTTTATAGGCTATTATAATTCTAGTTTACCTTAATTACCTAATTGACAAGGGCATAAGGATCCTCTACAGAGGAAAAGACTAAAAAGGTGTCTATTATAGCAATCTCAAGCTCCTAGCTCTATAATCCTTAAGTAGCTAGGTTAGCGAGTTAGGTTATAGCTTCTTACACTATATTAACGTCTAGCTACTTAGCCTGTAAGAAGACTCTTATGCAAGCTACTTTATCCTTCTTCTTTTAAGTCTATAGTTCCTCCTGCTTGCGTAATAGCGCGTTAGCCACTACGTTAGTAGTGCCTAGTTAGTAGGTAAGCTTTAGGTTAAAATTAGCTACTATTATAGCCTAGCGTATCTGTCGAGGAGTAAGCTTACGCTTAGTAGAGAAGTACTCTAGCGCTTAATAGTTAGTAATAGCGCTAAAGGGCTTAGTCGTCTATAGACTAATAAGCTAAGATCTCTATTCTTTAAGGCTATAGATCACGGCTAGTATCTCTTTATTATGTATATCGTAGTTTATCTGCGGGTCACTTATTATCTTAGAATAGAAGGCTATAGGTCGCTAGAGTCCGTCGTCCTGCAGCTAAGAGAGTACGCTAGTAATAACACTATTACTTACGTCTATTTCCATGCGTGTAACGTGATAGGGAGAGTAGTAAGTAAGTACGTTGTCTAATAGCATAAGGTCTTTAACTTGCTAAAAGGCTATAAGCTCTCGCTCTTTAAAGGCATGCTAGGCGCCCTTCTTAAGAAGCTTTATAAGTAGTCTAATAATGCGTCTATAGTCCTTAAGGAAGGTTTAATAGAAGTTACAGAAGCCTAAAAATAACTATATGCTTTTAACTAATATAGGCACAGGCTAGTCCTGTATAGCAGCGACCTTCTCTAGGTCCTTTTAAATGCCTTAAGTACTAATAATAAGGCTAAGGAACTTTATCCTAGTTACTATAAACTTGCTCTTTTTAATGTCTGCTTGTAAACTAGCGTCGTGGAGTTATTTAAGCACCTGCGTAACATGCTCCTTATAGTGTAGTGGATCTTCTAAGTAGATAAGGATATTGTCTAGATATGCTATGCAAAAGTCGTTAAGTAGGCTATATAATACCCTGTTAATATATCGCTAGAAGGTGGCAGGTCTATTACAGAGACTAAATAAGAGCATACGATACTTATAGTTACTATAGCGTGTATAAAACGTGGTTAGGTCCTTTACTTCCTTATTTAGTTAAATGCGATAAAAGGCCTGCCGTACGTTTAGCTTAGTAAATATCTTAGCACGGGCGAGCCTCGTAAGGTCTCTTAGATAAGTGGAATAGAATAGATATCTTTCTTTATAATAGCGTTAAGCTTGCGATAGTTAATATAAAATCGCCACCCCCCTCTAGGCTTCTTAGTAAATAGTACTAGTAAGGCGTAGGGCGCGTTGCTATAAGCAATAACGCCGCGTTAGAGGTAGTTATTTAGGTAATCCTTAATAAGCTATAACTACTCTAGAGACATACTATATAGTGGGCTTAATGTTAGTGTATTATCTGCGGTTAGCTTAATATTATAATTAACGCCGTCGCGGTGTAGAGGTAGTACGTTAGAGTCCTTCTTTAAGAAGTAAGCTAGGGTAGCGCCTGTATAGCCTAGGAACGGTAACTTCTCTATAAAAAGCTAGCGGAGTTCTTTGTTTAGGTTTAGCGGGTCTATCTAGCCTAGCTTCTCCTTATAGTCTTAGATTAGCTTCTCTACTTTATAAATACTAATATAGCTAATAACTATCTCTTTCTAACGCGTATTAATTATAAATGCTATAGCTCTTATAATATTAATCTTAAGGCCTGCCTTAGCGAGGTCCTCGCGGGAGACAGGTTTAGGGCGAGTTAGCTACTACTCTTATAATAGCAGCGCTTAGTAGCGGAGCTACTCCTTTATCTTCGCTAGGTTCTTTTAGTAGGTACGACGCTGAGGGGATTGCTGCGATAAGCGGTAGATATATCGTATAATAGCTACGTCTATAAGCTTATTACGTTAGTTAGTATCTGCCTAATACTTAGGATTAATTCCTGTAGCTATGCCCCGCGTTAGGATAATAATATCTTATTTATAGTTAATTTATGTTATATCTAGCCACTTAAGCATCTACTACTTATAGTTAATCTAAATATTAGCTTCCTCGAGAAGCTTGTGGCTAACTATAAGATTATAGCAACTAGTGTCGCAAGGTATAAAGTGAGTAGTAAGGTAGTGGCTATCTAGCACTAGGTTAGCCTAGAAGTGCTTATTTACCTACCCGTTTAGTTAACTATTATATCTAGCCAAGGGAACAGCTTCCATACTTTTAATAAATACCTTAAGTCCCTTCTTAATTATGCGGAGGTATTTAAAGTAGACTATAACGTAACTACTTGCGCCTATATTAATAAGAGCCTTTAACCTAATTACTAGCCCGTTCGTTGAGATGCGGTAGGGCAGAGTAAAAGCACTTTTGCTAAATAAGAGGTCTCGTATGCTAGTAGCTCCTATAGGATTCTCTAGAAAGGAGACTTCCCCTAGAATAATACTTTTTCTAATTCCTTATTAGAAGAGAGGAAGCCTCTATTCTTAGCCTTATAGTATACCTCTTTATTAGCTTATAGTGCTAAATCGCTGGCCTCTAACGCTTTCTAATTAACAGGGCTATTTAGGCAGTCTCGAGTAATATATCCTAACTTTTTATAATAGTAGTAGGTAAGCTAACTACCTAGAGCTATAATAGCAGCGCGCGTTAGCTATATGCAAGTAAGGGGCTACGCTGGTATTAAAGCGTACTTGTAAGACCTAGTAGCTAAGGTAAGAGTAGTCTTCTTTTAAGATTCTTATTTGGCGCGCGCTATAACTTAGGAGTCTATAATTACTACCTCTCGTACGAGGTCGCGGGCGATATTAATAAACTTAGAGTAATTATCCTTAAGGCGATAAATATTATAGCCTATATCTATACAGAGTTAATCTATAAGCTTCTCGTAGAACTTTTTAATTTATTAGTTAGCAGGTAGCTTACGCTGCGTCGCAAGGCAAAAAAAGTCTACTTAGAAGCTAGTAAACTTAGCTATAGAGTAGAGGCGTAGCTAGATAAATGCCTAACAGGCCTTCTTCTCCTTATATAGGTCGCTAAAAGCTTGCTCTATTATATCTATTATAAATTCGCTATTAATGCGTTCGCTACTATCTCGTAAAGCTCTAATTAAAGTTATAAGTTAGTTATGGACAGGATCTTCTATGCGTGTAGTTATATATGCTGCGATACGCTCTTAGGTATCCTCTAAAGTCTCTCCTATAAACTAATCGCGGTTAGACTAAAGTTGTTTCTCTATATAGGCCCTCTAGTGCTTAAAGGTCGTAGTTGTCTTGCCATCTAAGAGTAGTAAAGGGTCTAGGAACTTAATTAAGCGCTAGCTTACGCCTAAAAAGCGTGTATATAGATAAGTAATAGGCTTAAATAGTAATAAGCGCAAAAAACATAAGTTATTAGGCTTGCTAGACTTAGAGCTTGGCGGGTTATTAGCGGAGGGGACGCTCTAGCTTAGGGTCTAAAGAAGGATTTAGAATTTAGTTATATAAGATTAAGTTACTAGTGTATTAAGAGTAGAGCCTACTATAGCCTATTTAGCAAGTTAGGCTTCTAACCTGTCTATCTTTTGCTACGCTTAAACAAGGGCTCTATGTAGCCCTTCGCCTTTAGCCAAGGCATTAGTAGTAATCTAGTAGTATATATATAGTTATTATCGCTCTATACCACGAAGAAGTAGCTAGTTAACTAGCTTTATAGTAATCTTTGCTAGTTCCTGCCTAAAATACTTAATTATGGCCCCTAGCGTCGCAGTAATCAGGTTGTTACTAGTAAACGTGGGTAGCTAGGGAGGTTGTAAGAGGTTCTTATTAATACCTTGCTAGATACGAGTAAGTTTTAAGGAAGTATCTTAATTATAGTTTTCCTTAGTAATAGAGCCGTAGCTCTGGATTTCGTGTTCTTAGTAGATAAAGGGCTTGGATAGGTTATACGCGCTGCCCAGCATCTCCTTTTCTAAGACTAACGCTATAAATAGGTGTTTTAGTACTATTTTATTAATACTGCGAGTAGAGTAGCTAGTTAGTAGTTCTTTAGTAAGGAAAAGGCGAGTACGTAGTGCTTAGGATAGTTAGTAGGAATAGGTTCCTCTCTTATAGAGGCTAGGGCTCTTATAGCCCTCTTTACGTAAGTAGTAGGTTACCTATATAGCACGTTTATTAAGTAAAGGGCGGCAGGCTAATTAGCTCTCCTAGCTAGCTATAGCGTGCTATTTTTAAACTACGTTCTTTAACTCCCTTTAAGCGGTACGTTACTTAGTAGTATTAGGACCTCTCGTTATAGGTAATTATACTCTATAACAAACTAATAGCTTAGCGTAGTTATATAATAGATCCTTTAAAGTAGTTATTGTCGAGTCGTGCGCGCAGGTAGATTAAGCGGTTTAACTTAATATTTTATTATTATCTCTAGCTAAGTAAAGAAATTTTAGTGTAATATAAGAATAGGTACAGGCTCCTGCATTAAGAGAGTAGATAAGGTAGGTTAGCTCTATTTTAGCTACACTAAGATAAGGAGACTATAGGTACACAGGCCTGCGGCGCTTTTATGCGCTGCCGCTCGGCACGGAATATCTATCTATCTAAGATAGCTACACTGGGTGCGTGGGTAGCTGCGCCCAGGCGTGAGGCAGCTACACCCAGGCGTGAGGCAGTCGCGCCTCTTACGCGAGGTTATGTGTCCTGCCGGCATGCCAGGCCGTCACAAGGTCCTTTATCTAACTTAATTATATATCTGTAGAGGTGGCCTGATAGATTAGAGCTAGATCTAAGGCAGATTCGTTAACGTATATATAAGTAATAATTAATATCTATTTATAGCTACTATTTTAAATAGCTTGCCTTACTGCCTTGCTCTCGTATAGAAGCCTATTAAAGATCCTCTTTAACTAGGAGGTGATACCAAGCAGGCAGTCTTTTTCGTTTATATTATATATATACTAAGTCTCGATCTAATACTGCCTAATCTTTTAATATAGAAGCTAAAAGTAGTGCTTATATTTAGCTAGGGAATCAGCTTTACAGTAATTACTATTAATACTAGCTATTTATTATAATATTAAGGATTTAGCGTAGCGCCTTATAAAGTAATTAACCTATAATAAGCTAACCTCCTTTTTAGCTATAGTAGAGGCAAAGCTTTGTATTATTTACTGTATAAAAGAAAGGCTACATTTAGTAAGGCATTTAATATAGTATAAAAACTTTTATTTTTATTATTTACTAAAATTTACTGCGTAAAGTTAGTAGTTACACGTCCTTATATAACGTGTTAATACCTTTATATTAACGTAGTCTACATAACACTATAGTTCTTTATAATTTAATTATATAAGAAATATTCTCTTAGTTCTTTTAATTCGATTGTTGCAATTGCGGCCTTAATTAGATCTATATTCGTAGATATACGGCGTGTCAAAGTTGGGCTATCGTATTAGTGGGGTGTGCATTGACTGACGCTGTGCACTGACTGCCAAGCTACGGTACATATAAGATGCGGCTGAACGGTATCCCAGCAACCTGGGCACAGCTCACTGGCTGCCGGCCATCTACTCGCCACAAGCCACAGTCAACCATGAATCTTCCGCACATAGAGAATATCAAACAGCTGCTCAGAACTCTAAAAGGCAGAAGTTAAAATTACAACACATTTGCTCCACCGTGATGTAGTTACGAAAGCATTAATGCACATAGGAAGTAAGGTTGTTAATAAATAAATGTGCTTTAAATTTTTAATTTAATTTTGCTTCAATTTTTAAATTTAAATAAATAGATCTTCTATATGCTAAATTAATAAATAAATTTAATTTAATAAACTTTTTCTATTAAATATTTTAAGTTTATTTAAAAATAGCTATTATAACCTATTATAGCCTAGCCCAATTATAATATTAGCTAGCTAATTACGTACTTCCCGCGTATATAGCGCGTTAACGCTTACTTATCTCCCTTCCTTTAGCTTACTTGCCTGCCTTTATAGCTTATTTTTTCGCGTCTTTGCGCACCTTCACGCCTATCATGCTACTAAAACGAAGCCACGAGCCTATTAAGGCAGCCGAATCCGCGCCTAAATGTCCCTATCGTGCGCTAAAGCCCTTATAGAAGGCGCACTAAAGCATTAGTAGTTAGCTAACCGAGCGCGATAGTACGCCCAAGCCTCTATCTACACAGCCTGTAGAGCCGCCTACAGAGTCACCAAACACGCCGCCAACCTAGCCAAAGCTGCTACTAGATGCTTCGCCCTAGCGAGCATTCCCACGCTAGAACATATAGCTAGCTATTCCTAAAGCTTTATAAAATAGCGATAACGTTGCCTAAGAGTTATAATTAATAATTAATAAGCCTAAAGTATTTATAACGTAGCTAATAGCTAGCTTTAACGTAATAATAAAAGTAATAATAAAAGTAGCTCCTATCTTTAAGGAAGGCTAGGTTAGTAACTATAATAGCTATAACTATAATAGATTAAATAGTATAGCAAAGCTACTTACTACGCTAAAGAGTAATACTAGCTAGGTCTATAAGCATAGCTATCGCGTATAGAAGAAGCACACATATAAGCTAGAGTAGCTCTACTTTATGTGTAGGTCCTACCATACGCGCAACCTCCCTAGAGCTATATACTAAATAATAAAATTAACTAGCGCTGCTATATAACACCTTACCTAAAATAAATTTAGCTATTAATTCTATAAAGATAGCTTTATTACCTATAAGCCTAGGCGCAAATCTAGCTAAATATTATTATAATTTACTACTAAGAGTAGCCTTAAAACTACTATAAAGATTTTTAATAAACTAGGTAACTTTAACGTACGCAGCTTTTAATAAGTAACTGTATTTTAACTAGTTAATAATAATAGAGCCTTCTATAAGTTTAAAACACTAGCTTTCTATAAGATAATAAAATTTACTAACCTTAAGGTAAAGATAGCGCTATAGAGCTCTTATAATAGCGTAATAAGCTTTATAATAAAGCTTTATAGCTATATAAAGTCGCAGGTGATATGCGTGTTAGTAAAAGTAAAAAGTAAAGTATATATAAGCTTTAATAAATAGACTACTAAAGGTAGTAAACGTAGCTTCTTTACTATAGTTACGTACTACATTAACTATAAAGGCGTAATAGTTAACCTGCCTATAGCACTGCTATAAGTTATAGGTACTTGCTTTAGTAAGGCTATAGCTAATGCTATTACTACTATCCTAGAATACTTTAGTATTAATTATAATAAACTTAGGTACTTTATACTTAATAATTCCGCTAATAATAACACTACTATTAATAAACTTACTATAATATATAACTTTAATAGTATTAAATAATGTCTCTAATACGCTTATTACATACTTGACCTTATTAGCTAAATAATTATATTTAGTCGCGATGCCGGAGCATACGAAAATAAGCCTAAGAATATAAAAAAAAGAGTTTTATATAAAAAAGTGGTAAAAGAATAGACTATTAGGCGTCTTCTTGAATATAATAACCTATATTAATACACTAAATTAGTATAGCCTTTTTATAATCTATTAGTAGTAGGCTATAAAGGAGATACCTTAAAGTGCTGCCTTTATTAGTATATGCGAACTAGTTAAGCCTATAGTTATATGCTAAAAAAGCTATTATAGTATACTTAAGCGTAAGGTTAAGCTTTAATAAGCTATTACCTTATAAACTAATTACTATATAATAAAGGCTAAAGTAGCTAACTCTACTACGTAAAGTTATAGTAACAAGCTTTTATTAACGCTATAATAGATAAGGTTAATAGGGCTTATAGTTATAAATTAGGCAGTTATTAATAACTACATTACTATATTATAGCTACTTAAGTTTATAACTAATTACTTTTAAAGCTATAGTAAAAGCAGTTATTATAGCACGCTATATAAGGAAATTCCTATATTAAAGTTTATAATTACTAAGCTAGATACCTGCCTTAAGCCTTATAACGATGTTAATTTTACCTTAATTAAGGCGCCTAAAGACTACTTACTAATGAACCTACGCGCTGCGAAGAAGAAAGCGATTAAATACTTTAAAAAGCTACTTAAAGTACTTATTATTAAGCCCTTAGGGGTAGCTAGTCCTAAAGGGGTAAGGGTTAATTCTTGGGCAAGAGTGTTAGTAATATAGGTAAGGATATTAATAGCTTACGCGTATTAAAGGGACGTTAGTATTAAAAGTATATATAGTATAATTAAATTAACAAGAGCCTAAGTTAAATCTAAATAATAGATTAGTAAATAGGTTAAATATAATAGTAAAAGGCTTACTATCGTATTCCTATATACATAACTCGTCCTATAAATCCTAATAATCCTAAGAATCCTAAGAGTCCTAAAGTCCTATATACTAGAATACTTCTAGGATGCTTAATACTTCTAGGACGCGTAACTAATCACGTAATTCGTAACTAAGTTAGGAATCTTAGCTAGTTATATAGATAAGTGTTCATGTCCCGCCCCGCGTCATGTTAGATCTTAACGGATCTTAACACTTATTTACTACGCTACTATAGCACTCTACCTACGCTATAAAATATACTATAAGCGTTTATAGTAGTATAAATCTAAGGTCTATAATTGCTGCCACGCGTAGTTTCTATAACCACAGGTAGCCAACACCTTCACCAACTTCTGAATTTTGAGAACCTGTTGAAATCTGTATATTTTTCATTAGATTCAATCTTAAAATTACCTAAAACCTATCTCTACGCTATTCTCTGCCCCTGTAGTGCCTATAGCTAGTAAATAATAGCATAGAGACGCCTGCGAGACTCCCCCTAAAAGCCTCTATAGCAACCCGCCCCGCCAACCTAGAGTTAGCGAGGCACCTTAATATAAGCCACCCCTTAAAGAGATAGCCACAGCAGCATGTAGCAGCGATACCACGTCTTAACCTAAGTAGAGGAGTGTAGACCAGAAACGCGCCAGCTACTACTATAGTAACTAAAGCCCTGACAACTCACATCACGACCGCCAAACAAGCTGCCGCCACCTAGGAGGCCATAATCTACACCTTAGCACAGGCTATAGATAGCTGCCTTAATACCTATAAGCTCCCTAAAGAGTAGGCAGTTGCTAACGCCCTCCGCCAGCGCGTTATATAGGCCCTAAAAAACTCTACCCTAGCGCTAAGCCTCTTGCGTATAGACTATACTAAGAGTATTAATACTAACGCTAGCACTAGTACTAGTAATAGCAGCCATAATTATAGTAAGGCTACGGGGCTAAGAATATAGGCAAACGTAGCTACTAGCGCGAACCCCTTAAGCACAGGGTACACTACCTTTAGTAGTAACTAGAGTAGTACTAGGGCTACTACTAATAAACACACTTGCCGTAGTTAAAGCGACACTAAGGACTTTAGAATCCTTATTACCGTGCCTGCGCTAGAGCGGCTCTTACAAAGCTCACTATATATAATTAGAAAGGCCATTTGCGACACGCTGGGCCTTAACCTTAGCGCTATACCTAGCGCCTTAAAGACTAGGACAGGATAGGCCGTCAACCCCGCTAATAATAAGATAAGAGACAGCCTTATAGAACAGGGAAAGAAAGATTTAATAATAAGCGCTATAGGAGGCAGCACAGCCAAGCTACTATAGAAATAGTTTAACTATGCTATACCTAACGTCCCTAGCGCGTACTAATCCTTGCTAGGCCCGGAGGTGCCAGTTTATCAGATTTAATAGTGTTCTGTCACTTTAAGCTAATGCAATAATGAGAATTAATAGTTATAATAATTAATTAATAATATTCGTGTTGTGTCTTATTCGTGTTCTATTAGACTGCTACCGAAGTCTTCTTTTCTTGGCGTAGGATTGCCCAGCCACCTTTACACTTTAAGTTTAGTGCAAAGTGCCATGTAATTAGACACACCCCCTTAGCTTAGGCTTATCCTTAAGCTAGAGACTATCTGTCAGTAATCTAACAGTATTATCCTTTATAGTTTAATTTTAAAAGCCTCTATTCTCTGCTCTAGCTCGAGCAGGTTAACCTCTACGTTTATAATCTTATTCTTAATTTCTGCAAGTCCTAATTTATTTAGAAAGTTACTCTACTTATTAGCTGGTAGGGCCTTCGTAAGCCTATCTGCAACCATGTCCTCCAAGCGTTAATAGTCTACCTTAATTAACGTGTTTCACCAGTCATTGAGCCACACCAGTCACTAAGCCACCCCACCAAGATCGCGACGCGTCTCTACACAACACCCACGATGCCCACCACACAACGCACCCGCCAGCTTGAAAAGGAAGCCAGGCTAGCTCTATCGACCCATGCGATTCAGATAAGACAGGTTTCTAGCTACCGAAACGCTGCAAGGCTCTATGATATCAATCAATCTACCCTACGTCGACGTGTCAACGGTCACCTACCTCGGGCCGTTGCTAACGCCCAGAAACGAAAGCTACATCCTACAGAGGAGCAGGCTCTAGTAGAGTGGATACTAGACCTCAACCGACGTGGATTTCCACCTTACAT
>ML976658.1:263634-374982 GCA_010015655.1 Bimuria novae-zelandiae CBS 107.79
AGAGCCCTACACACCAGATGCTTAGGCAGCTAGTTAAGAGCTGTTAGCATGCTATAAATACAGTGACTCTCCTAGCAGAAGATATTAGGAAACTACAGGCTACCAATCAACGTCATAGACAAAGACAAGAGAGGCGTAGGCAGTATATTGCCTCTAAAGGGGCTCTACAGGCTGAGGAAGGTCGAAGGCTGGCTGTAGAGGCTGAAAGGGTGCTCTAGCAGGTAGAGCAGGAGGACCGTGCAGGACGATCACGAGCACCACCTACATGTAGTAACTGCCATAAGCAAGGCCATAGAAGGACTCAGTGTACCTAGAGATTATAGCTATTATATTAATCTATTTATATTAAATTTAACTATTGCGTTGTTAAGCTATCGTGCAGAAAGCTGCGTTAGTTTTAGTGGGGTGGCTTAGTGACTGGTATGGCTCAATGACTGGTGAAACACGTTATCTTTAATACGACCTCTTGTCTTAGCTAGTAATTATAGATATCTACATAACGGAGCTTGGTCTGCAGCTTAGCGATCTCTTTAGTAATAAGCTAGATTATTTACTAGTTATCGCAATTAATTGTGATAAGGGAATTACTAAGGTTAATTTTTAGCTCCTTTAGTAATCGTGAGATAAACAAAGCTTCTTTAGCCACCTATAAGAGAGCTAGTAATTCAGCCTCTATAGTTAATGTAGTGACTGTATCTTGCTTATTTGCTTTCCATGCAATTAAGCTACTAAATAACTTAATAATATATCTTTGTGAGCTCTTGCGGTCGAGCGTATTATTAGCGAAAGAAGCGTTACTTGCCACCTCTAAAGTATCTGCACCCCTAAGCTAAAGACCTAGTGATCTGGTATCCGTAAGATAGAGGAAAACTTAATTAGCAGCGGCTTAGTGCTCTTTGCTTAGGTTTAATAGGAATCGTGAAAGTCAAGAGCTTATAAAGGCAATATTAAGTCGTGTAATTACTGTAGCGTAGAGGATAGATCCTATCTTGCGCTAATATTAATTAACATTAGCCTTACTAGCGAGCCTGGTTCGAGGAAGCAGTTTAACTATTGCTATAGGTATTTCGTGCCGTATCTTATATTGCTTAATAAGGCGCGAAATCTTGTCAATGTATAAGGCCTGTAAAAGCCAGATCTTTCCGTTTAGGCGGTCTCTAATAACTTTAACTCCTAGAAACTATTATAGGTCGTTACCACTAGTAAGTGTAAATTTAGTGCTTATCTTTACTAGAGCAGCTTTAGCAGCTTGCTGTTGTAACTTATCGTAAGTAATAATAAGGTTATCCATATAGAAGAAGATAATAATGCCATCCTTAATAAGACAGCATGGCTCGTGGGGTACTGTTTTAAAACCTATATTAAGAAGCGTTAATGTAAACTCTCTCTAATAAAGTAGTAGAGATATGCGCAGTTTGTAGAGTGCTTTATATAGGTAGAGGACTGTGCCTGCTCGCGAGTAGCCACGGGGCATTCTTATGTAGATTTCTCTGTCTAGCTTTGCGTGGACAAAAGCGTTGGTAACGTTGTGTTAAATAAGTTCTAGGTTAAAACAAGCTATAATTACTATAAGCATGCGGAATAATTATCTTATAAGTGTTACGGCGTAGGTTTCTTACGAGGTAAGGTGCTACTATTAATTACCTCGCACCACCAGCCTTGCCTTGCATTTCTGTAATCGATAGTGTTTGTTAAACTTATAGGTATATACCCACATATAGTCGAGGATTTAGTGGCCTATTGCTTTTACTAGAGCGGCTGCAACCTTACTCCAGGATTTCATTTCCTTATAGCTCTATAGATGGGATCGCTCGGCTTCCTTTTATATATCGTAGAGAGGGTGGTCCTCGAGCTTATTTTAGCATGTGGGTGGCTCTAGTAGCACGCTCCGATGCGGCTTCTTGCCTACTATAATTATACGTCAAAGCTAGGCCTTATTAAGAATCTTACTATTATATTTGCCAGCGCTGCTAGCTTTAGTGCCTACTATAAAAGTAGTAATCTATAGGCTTATTTACAATTGCACTGCTTGTGCTTTATAAGATAGTTTAGGTTATTTATCTCTTATTATTAACTAGGCAAGGAGTGCAACTAGTAGTAGAGTTAATAAAGGCGTTAGGTATTTATAGCTAAATTTCCTACTTTGCCTATAGCCTAAGGTCTCCTCGTCCCCTTCCTTATATAATGTGTTGGTAATTATTTCATCCTTATAAAAGGACTCCGTCTCTGGGTTTTGCTAAGGTAAGGGAGGTAGCTCTACTAATTATACCTAAGTTGCGATTTCTTCTAAGGTGCTATGCATAAGGTTGTCTATTAGGTCTTTAGTCTTGCCTAAGAATACTAAGTCCTTATTAAAAATTATATCGCGGGTGCTAATAACCTTTGTAAGTAATAAGATCTAGATTTTCTAAATATTAGTTAATTAGTAGCTAATAAGATAGCCAATCCATGCCTTGGGGTTAAGCCTTTAGAGCTTACTCTTGCCGCGTTTTGTATCGTTGGTCATGGCAAAAGCTTTATAGCTATATGCTTTTAGGTAAGCTTGATTAGGTTTTCGTGGCTAGGTGACAAAGCTGTTTTAAGAGGCTACTATTGTAAAGAACACTTTGTATGGTGATCGCCAGCAATTACTATAGTTTAGAGTTTAATTATAGAGGTAGACAGCGGCTTAGGTAATTTTAGGCTATATTTACTAAGGTAGGTTAGAGTTAAGTCGCATCGCGCGCGCTTTCTCCTTAATAATACCCCTTAAGTATTTAGCTCTTCTATTTTATACTTAGGTATTAGGTGCTAAAGGCTCGATTCTAATGTCTTGTGCCGAGCACTACCTTTCTACTTTAGCTTTAATAGAGAAGATTTCGTTATCTAATTTAATAACCTTAATAGTGACGTTGAATTGTACTTTTATGAATTGTACAAAGCTATTAAGTAGCTTAATAATTAATCGTGCTAGGCGATTGTCTTTAAAGTAGAAGTCCTATATAAAGCTAGAGAATTAATCAGTGACTAGCATTTAACTTTTCTCTTTTGTAGAACTGTTAGTTTCGAAATCGTGGAAATCGATAGCTACCCTTTCGCTAGGGCCTTCTATTAGATCCCTTAGTTATTGGCGTATTTGTCGCTTGAGTTTAGCTCTTCTATAGGCATCGCATTTGGCTGTAGTAAGCCCTTTTATTCTTACCCCCTAAGATTGCTAAATAAGGTGTTTAAGGGCTTAAGGGCCTGGATAACCTAGTTGTCTATGCCAGGTTAAGGCATCTGCCTTCTTTGGCCTTCTAGTGTGGGTGTTGGTTTTGTGCGCTATGTGGGCAGCTAGTACACTATTAACAACTATGCAGCGTAATAGGGCGGATCTATACTTAAGTACCTATTATCTATATAGCTCCTAAAGCTCTGCTAGCGTCATATTGTCTCTTCTTTTTAGAGTTGTGGGGTCCGCTTTTATGTCCTACCAAAGGCCTTGCTTGCGGAGTAATCGGAACGACACTAGGTTGCAAAGTAGATTAGGACAATAGGCCACATTATCCAGCCGTATTATTCGGTTGCCACTTGCACTCCGTATGTTAAGGTGGACGCTCCTATATCCTTTAATCTATACTTATGTATTGCCAGCCCATATAAAGTCTCTAGGCGACGGTGGCCTATACGAGATAAAGCAATTAATATCGTTAAAGATGTAGCAAGTTGTGCCTGAATCGAGGATAGCTGAGTATCGTAATAGGTACGTGTTTGGATTAGTATAGAAGGATGCTGTATTAAAGCTTACTAGGATTTTAGTAATCTTTTATCTATCTAGTCACTCATCGTTAGCCTCAGTGATTCGCGTTAGAGTAGGAGTATGTAATAGTTTAATTCTTAGTGTTTAAAATCTTAGTCTCTTAAGAGCTCTTAAGGCTTCTTACAGCTCTAAGTCGTGCTCTAACCTAAATTAGATTAGCTTTACTATAAAAGGTTTTAGCTTAAACTATTTAGGTTATTTCTTTAGAAATGCATAGAAGCAATCTTTTAGAGCATAACGCTAATTATAAGTAGGGTAGTGTTTACTACTAGCTATCGCTGGCTTGTAATCGCTCGTGGTAGACTGCTTAGTTTTAGTACTAAGACTGTTATTTTATTATTTAAGGGGTCTTCCCCTTAGTTTAAATAATGCTGCTTTATTTATAAGAGAGGCGTCCCTCTCTGTGGCCTAGGTGGATTCACTACCTTTAGCGAGAAATAACTCTGTAATAGTAAAAGCGCCTTTTTATTTGCCCTTATTTAGGTGCTAGAGATTTATATAGTCTTAGAAGAGTCTTATTATGCCTTCCCTAGAGACGGACGGGTCCTTTCTCTAGGTTAACTAAAAATTTGTAACCTATTAAGAGGTAACATAATTAACTACCTTTATAAAGTCTTCTTTAACTGCGCTTAGCTGCTAAAGCTCTCCTACCCCTTAGGTTTCTGCTTTAGTGGCCGCGTAATTATACTTATTTAGCTATGTGTGCCAGGTAGCTACGCTTCTTATAGGCTTAATTGCCTTATAATATCGGGTCCTTGCCCGCATTTGCTTATGCTCTAGGTTAACACTAACTCTAGCTATAAGATTACTGATCTATTACTTAATTAATAGCTCTAGTAAATAGCAATTCTTTTGTAGGTAGGCTAAAACTATTAATTATAGGTAAATAACTACCTTATTAATATTTGCCCTCTCCTCTTTATATTCGCGATCGTTTATCTTATAGTCTTCTAGGAGTATCTTATAGATGTTAATATTGTCCTTATATGCCTTTATGCCTTGCGTTGATAGTTGCGATAGGTGTATTGGTAGGGTGTTTAGGTTTGCAGTTACATAAGCTTGTGATGCTTGGTAGAGGCTAATAGCGAGAGGCTTTGGCATAACAGGTTTCGTTTTCCGATCGATAGGTAAGTCTAGATTAATGATTTTCTAGATATTAAGTGGCTTGCATCGCATTTTGAGTTATTATAGCTATATAGTAAAGTTATTATTATTAGTTAGGATAACTGTAGCGTCTCTAAGGGTAGATTGCGCCATTGCAACCGGTCGTATTAAGGTAGTAAGACTCTTAATTATTAGATTTAATAGTGTTCTGTCACTTTAAGCTAATGCAATAATAAGAATTAATAGTTATAATAATTAATTAATAATGTTCGTGTTATGTCTTGTTCGTATTCTATTAGACTACTACCAAAGTCTTCTTTTCTTGGCGTAGGATTACCCAGCCACCTTTACACTTTGAGTTTAGTGCAAAGTGCCATGTAATCGGACATAGTTATACACGACATAATAGAGAATAAGGTAGTTATACAGATAGGCTTACTACCTGCTAACTATAGATAGTCAAGGCATGGCGCTAATAAAGACGGAACTATTACCTAAATTATCTCTTTTATAAAGAAAGTGCGATAATTTAGGCTCCTAGGTAGTAATAGCGCCTTAAGGGAGATTACTAAGACCCTAGCTATATAATAACACGACCCAGGCTACTAGGGCTACTATAACCCACTAAAATGCGTGCGCCTCCCCCGCTGTAATAACTATAGTAAGAAATAAGAAGACTATACAGGCCCCCTAGGCTTAGGATGCACCTATCTAGTGTAGTACGCTAACTATCTTAGCCTATATTAGGCAGGGCATATTAACTGCCTGGCAGCGCCTTGCTAAGTTAATAAGCAGGTTATTAGGCTAACGAGGAGGGAGATAGGCATATACCGCCGCGCTAGTTACTAGGCCTATAAGCACGCTAACTGCCCGTCCCTAGGTACTAAAATAGAGGTAGCAACCGCGGCAGCCTAGGATAGCTTACTAGAGCTTTGTAATGGCCTATATAGTGCCCCCGCTGCCTCTAGCTTATATTTAGCAGGCGTAGTAACAACGCCAGCAAACGCTAATAAGTAACGCAACCTAAGAATAGAGGCATTAATAAGGCCCTCTACCTGCCTACAACGCTCTACTTATATCCCTAGGAACCTAAATCTAGTAGCGATATCGGCGCGCAGCGTTGCGCTACCTTAAGATTATATAGCTTTATTCTTATTAGAGAGAGACATAAGTATAAGCGACGAGAATAATCTCTTATGTTAAGCACACCCTTATAGAGATAAAGGACTCCCCTTAGGGAGCGTAATATATAGGTTAGCTAGATAAATGTAGGGCGAAGCTCGCCTAGCTATATTATAGCCCTAGAACGCGCTTTTTAAGAAGGTATTAACGTAGTATGTATATAGGAGCCGGCCACGTGGCCTGGCACCCACACCTTAAACCACCTAAGCTACTAGCTATACCTACTTATTAATAGCTAGGACGACCCCTAGCACAGGGAGACACAGAGACCTAGAGTCCTTATTTATACGCTAAAAGGCGCATAGCTCCATATTACGACTATAGCGCCCCTATAGAACAGGGACAGGCAATAGATTTAGGTTAACGGGGTCTTTATCCTTAATATCTATAGGCAGCCTTAGACCACACTAGTCCTAGAGTATGTTACAGGCCTTACCCCCCTAGTAAGATGCATAGTAGGGGGAGACTTTAACACTAAGCACGATATATTTAAGCCTAGTATTACTATCTTATAAGGTAGCGCTGAGCTTACGCGCTAGGCTATAATTAGCAGTATAAACTATATTAGAGAACCTAATAGAGCTACCTATAAAGCTAACCACGTCCTAGACCTTAGCTTCTCTAATATTACCTTCGCTAAGATAAAGGTGCGCGACGACCTACACTATAGCTCTAACTACGCTACCCTAGTTATAACACTACTAGGCAGAGGCATACTAAGCTATAAATAATATTACCTTAGGCTTCCTAGAAAGAAGCTTTTTCCCTTTACCTAGCTAGTTGTAATAGGTATGCTATAGCTGCCCTTAATAGTAGCGGCCTCTAACCTACGCTAGGTAGAAGAGTGCGCTATAGCGCTAACTTTATTACTCTAAGATGCTCTACGCAAAACCGGCTGCCTAAAGAGGGATAATAGGAAGGCGGCACCTTAGTAAATAGACAAGTGCGCTAACGCTAGGCGCCTACACCTTAAGTATAGATAGGGCTATATAGGCACCTAGACCCCAGAGACTCGTAGCTTTCTAACTATAGTAAGAAAGGCTAAGAGATAATACTAGTAACATACTATTAATAGCGCAAAGGAGGACTCTAATCTCTTTTAAATTATAGGCTAGCACAAGCTAGAGCCAACAAGACTAGACCTGCCACTAGCCTACGAGGGGCGCTATATTACTAACCCGTAGAAGAAAGCGGAGACGCTTAGATAAATAATACTTTACTATTTTAATAATAGCGATAACCTACTAAAGGCTTTAAAACCTAATGTCTAAGGATCGCAGGGCTATTACGCCCTCCTTTAGGACCTATACCTTTCCCCTAAAGAGGTTAAGCGTAACATAATAAGAGTCTTAAGCACCTTACCTAGTATAAATAGAATTACTATCCGCATGCTTACCGCATGCTAGCACTATATTTAGACATATCTTACTAGCCTATACTAGCGCTATTTAGCCCTTAGCTACTTCCCCTACGCGTGGAGGGTTGCAGAGGTCGTTATAATACCTAAGATAGGCAAAAAGGATAAATCCTCCCTTAGATTATAGAGACTTATCGCCCTGCTATCCTGCCTTAGCAAGGGCCTAGAGAGAATCTTAGTAAGGAGATTTGCTAGCACTACCATAGCACACGGCATACTAAGCCCCTAACACGGGGGGGCTCTCCCCAAGAAATTAGCCATAGACCTAGTAGCCGCCTTTATACATAACGTAGAGGACGCCTTCTCTAACAGCCAGCACGTTACTATAGTTACTATAGATGTCTAAGGCGCCTTTAACGCACTTCTTAAAAATTAACTTCTATATAGGATAAAGGCCTAAGGATAGTATAATAGCGCCCTCTTAATTATAAAAAACTTCCTCTAGGACCGTCGCGTCTAAGTGCGATTAGGAGAAGCCACTATAGCGCCCTACCTAGTACAGTGCGGAACGCTATAGGGCTTACCACTATTACTAGTGCTGTACACACTTTATCTAGCAAAGCTACTTTAGCAAGACCCTATTAGGCGCTTTAGGTACGCAAACAATATCTGCCTTTATAGGCGATCCTACTCCCTAGGCTAGAACGTGAAAATGCTAGCAGAAGATATAGGTGCTATAAATTCCTAGGGAGACGCTAATTACGTGGCATTTGCCCTAGAGAAACTCGAAATAATACACCTAACTAAGTAGAAAAGTAACTATTTACCACCTATTTAGATTAATAATTAGCTTATCCTTTAACCTATACTACTAGATAAGGCGCTACGCTGGCTAGGTGTTTACTTTAATAAAAAGCTTAATTTTAAAATATACGTTATTACTTATGTAGCTAAAGGACGCGTAGTTGCATAGTACATCTATAGTCTTACTAGGATCTAGCATAGCCTACTAGCTAGCTTACTACGCAAAGCAGTAATCTCATGCGTACTACTACGCCTATTATATAAAAAGAAGGCCTAGTATAAAGGGCGCACGAAGCCCCCTAAGATTATAAGAGCTATATAGAACTAAAAGGTTAGCACACGACTTAGGTAGTATATCGCTGCCCTGGAAAAGGCCCTTATAATAGTAGTTAGAGGCGTCGTCCCCGCCTATCGCACTACGCCCACTGCTACGCTGTATAGAGACGCAGGCATTCCCTTAGTAGCTACAGCGCTTAAAGAGTGCAAGGCGAGGTTCGCTATACGCCTACACTACGTTAATAAAGGTTACTTACTTATAGCGCGCACGCGACTAACTATAGTATATACCGTGCCTCGGCAGTCAGTGCAACACGTCAGTCAATACAACACCCCACTATGCAACGTACCAACTTTCACGCGCCGCATCCCCACTAATATGGATCCAATCAAGGCAGCAATTATAGCAATCAAATCGCAAGAGCCAGGAGCATCTTTTTTATATAGAAAAATTTCAAAAGAATATGGTGTTGCACTTTCTATATTGACGCGCCGGCACTAAGGCGTCACGCAGGCGCGTGCAGATACCGACTCTATACGTCAAAATCTTAGCCTATAGCAAGAATTAGAGCTCCTACAATATATTAGAGGCCTTACTAAACGTGGCCTTCCTCCTACACGGTAAATGATACAAAGCTTTGCCTCTACTATAGCTAAAAAGGAGGTTAGCTTATTATGGGTTGATCGCTTTGTGAGGCGCCACCCTGAATCCTTAATATCACGATGGACGACCGGCATCGACAGCAATCGCCATAAAGCTAATTCCCTAGGCAAATATAAGGACTACTTTCAGCTTCTACAGCAAAAGATTGGCCAGTATCAGATCGAGACTCAGCATATATACAATATGGACAAAAAAGGCTGCCTGCTCGGCATCACCTCCCGCTCAAAGAGGATCTTTGATAGACCTCTGTACGAGAGCAAGGTAGTAAGGCAAGCTATTTAGAATGGTAGCCGTGAATGGATATTGATCATCGCTTGCATATGCGCCGACGGATCTGCCCTAGATCCAGCTCTAATCTATCAGGCCACCTCTACAGATATACAATCAAGTTGGATAGAGGACCTTAACCCTCAACATTATTAAGTCTTTATCACCGTATTAGAATCTGGCTAGACGAATAATTAGATAGGCCTTGCATGGCTTTAACAGGTGTTTAATTGCCTTATAAAGTCAAAAGCTAGACGATTATATCGACTATTAATCCTCGATGGCTATAGATTTCACGTTACTATGGATTTTATTGACTTTTGCGATCGTAATAAGATCCTGTTAGCTATCTATCTACCACATTCGACCTATACGCTGCAGCCTCTAGATGTCTGCATGTTTAAGCCTCTATTAATAGTATATTTAAACGAGCTATTAGCCTTCTTACAAGATAGCTTAGGAATAGCCTCTATTGCTAAAAGGGACTTCTTTAGCTTATTCTAGAAGGCCTGGGTTAGTACTATAAGGTAGTTATTAATACTCCGGGCCTTTAAGGCTACTAGCCTATTACCTCTATATCTAGAAGTTATCCTTAAGCGGTTTAACAACGATCACGTACCTAAGTAAGAATTACAAGAAAGCTTAATCTTAGTACTTAGCGCATTAGATTAGAGGAAAATCGATAGGCTTCTAAAAGCTTATATTAATGTAGGGGCTAGTAATGTGGCTAAAAAGCTAAGTTAAACTATATACTTAATCTCTGCACGAGCATAGCTTGCAGAGCATGAAAATTAGGGCCTACGGAAGGCCCTAACTATCTAAAAGAAACGCTTAAAGCGAGGCAGGCCTCTGCCTTTTAATTAGCCTTATAAGGATTAAGGGGGATCTATTTTTATATTACCCTATTACGTTCAGCGGGCACGTAATTGTCTATACGAAAAAGATACTAAAGCGCAGTAACTATAGCTTTAAAAACGTAAGTAAGTAGAGGCACGTTAGGCTAGCTAGTAGCTTAAAATAAGGCTACTTTAGGAGAGGCGTGTTACTTAAGTAGCTACTAGAGATGCACGCGCAAAGTAGAGGGCTAATAAGGCTATAAAGTAACGCCTTAAGTAACAGGCCCGTAAGACATAAAGTTAACTTTAAAAATAAATTAAAATATCTAAATTAGTAAATAAGAAGGCTTTAAAGCCTTTTAGTAAGCCTATTAAGAAAAAACAGCCTTAGCGTGAGGCTATAGATATTAATGAGGCCTTATTTATTGCATCCGCCTTACAGTCGCGCAGAGGCCGAATCATTAGAACACTAAGTAGATATTAATAATCTAAGTAGCTAGCAATTATCTACAGGCCTTAGAGACCCCAAATCCAGAAAATCTCGTGATAATATTGATTGTGGGTGGCTCAGCAGCTTCATGTTGCTGGCCAAGCGATCTTGTTGGGGTGTTGCATTGACTAACGTGTTGCACTGACTGCCGAGGCATAGTACCGTGCCCGACGGGCTCGTGCACCGCGCGGGCTCGTGCACCAACACCAACATGCTTACCACCACAAAGATAAGGTTATTATAAGCGCTATAAAAGCGATTATCGCGAGATTTTTTGTTATAATTACTCTATAGAGGCGTACGAATAAGTTATACTATCTAAGTTTTTATAAGAGAGTGATTGCGCGACCGCGAGAGCTAACTTTAGGTAGAGGTGCTAGTATAGCTTCTAGGGACGATAGATAAGCTATAGCACCGCCCTTGGCTTGTTTTGGCTTGCGCTTTGCTAGAGGTGCTTTTGAAGCTTTGCGCTTGCCTCTTTAGGTAATTGTAGAGGCCTGCCTAGTGTTTTGAGCAGCTTTTCTGGCATCCCGGGTAGCCACCTGTTCGGCCTTTATCTAATCTCGCACCTCCTTAGCTCTCTCTCTTGCCATACAACGCTCCTCCTTCTCTTACTCCTTAAGGAGCTTGGCAGTAGCTTAAAGCTCTTTTTTATTTAACTTTACTAGTCTCTCCTGCTCCTCTTAGTGTTGCTTTTCTGCCTTACGCTTACGTGCTCGCTCGAACTTAGAGGGCGACTAGAAAGTAGCACCACCGTAGTACTCCTCCTTACGCTATAAATTAAGAGGCTTACTAGCGTTCTTACGCTGCTTTTTAGTAGTAAAAGCATCCCTTAGGCCGCTGTTCTTATAGTGTAGTAGCTTGTTTTAAACCTAAAGTTAGTGTAGCGTTTAGGAGAGCTTCTGCGAGGTCTCCGCCAAGGTATCCTTTACTACAGCACGTATAAGACGCTCTATCTGCCTCTAGTCCTTAGGCAAAAGGGCTAAGAGCCATGCCTTACTCTTATTATTATCCTGTTTGTGGAAACGCTTAAGTACGACGTTAGCCTTTATAGGGGCTATACTAGTAGCTTTAAACGCCTTAAGGACAAGTTTTATTGTAAACGTAGACTTCTAAGCACCTTAGAACAGCGAGAAGAAGTCTCCTTTTTAAATAGCTAGTAACTCTTGCGTTTTAAAGAAGTAATTAGTAAGCTTAGTGAAGTAGTTACTACTAAGAGGTTTAAAGCAAACTATATTAAGAGGCTATAGTATATAGGTTGAGTAAGGGGGAAATACGGCTAGTAGTATTTTATAAGCCTCGTAGTATTTAATAAAGTCTATTAAAAGGTAGCTACTATAGCTATTAAGTATAAGGAGGCGCCAAGCTTGGCTAAGGCGTGCTTTTTACTTTATTTCGCGGTCGAAAACCTGCTCTAATTAGGCTAATCTAATATTATTATTTGTCTATCCTATTAGTAAGGAGCTTACAAACACACTATGCTTTCCTGCTTTAATTTAAGCTACCTATAAGGCTTAAAGTGTGCAGTTAGCTAACGAGTATATAAAGGCTAGCGACAAAACACTCCTATCTACTCTAATAGTTGCTATAACTATTACCTACTTTTAAGAGCTATCTTAAAGCGCTATTTAGATCTTCTTTTCCTCCTATTAAAGCTAACTAAACACCCGTTTTAAGCGTCCTGTAATACTAATTATAAAGCCCTTTTTATCTATATTATAGGTATTACAAGGCTCTACCTTATACTAAACGATCTTATAATGCAAGAGGTTAAAGTATAACTTATACTTACGTTATAAGTTAGCCTAGTAGCGTATAACGTCCATGCCAGCGCTCTATTTAGAGATAAAATAGTCGTAGTTATAGTTAATAAAACGCGAAACCTAGCCCTCTCTAACATGCTTTTTTAATATATTAGACGCGAAATTTTGTATTATAGCTCTCGTAGGAGGTAGCCCACGAGCCGTAAGCCCTCTAATATACTCCACGAGTCCCTCCTCTTGTTATGGGCTAAGTAGTTATTACGCGGCGTACCCGGCTGCCCGAGGGCCTGTCTGGTGGTTCTACCTTTAGCTAAGTGTTGAATGCGATACACTATATTTTTTCGCGATACCCTAGATACTGAAATTATCGCTAGTTTCACGCGATTCTAAATCTGTAATCGCCTTGTTAATTAGTGCTATGGTGGTGTAGTTATCGCGTGTTGAAAAAGTCGAGATGGACGCGTTGTTTGGTGGGGTGGTGCACGAGCCCGCGCGGTGCACGAGCCCGTCGGGCACGGTAAAGGAAGAGGCGCTAGACGCCTATAGCGCCTATATACAAAAGTTTAACTGCTCGCACAGCTATTTGTACTAGTACCCCGCCCTATACTACTATAATCGCACTATTCTAACCAGTGCCGAATAGACCCTATAAATAATAAGCCTAAAAAGCTCGCTACTAAAGAATTTAAATAATGGTGGACAAGCCTGCCTACTAAGACAATTATAGTGTTCTTAGACGGCTCGGAACAGTGCATAGAAAACGGCGAGCGCCACGTTACCTATAGATACGCTGTGTACTAGGGCCAGAGTCTGCTATACACAGGCAAAGGCTCCCTTAACACGCGGGCCCACATCTTCGACGCAGAAGTAGTAGGGGCCTAGAGAAATCTTTAACACGTGCTATAGACTTAGGCGCACCGCCTAAGCCAGATCTAAATATATATAGATAGCACATTAGTTATCTAGGGCATTAGGGGAGACCCCGCGCTGTTATCCTAGTAGGCCTTTATACGCTACTAGGAAGCTATAAACACCTAGGATATTTAAATCTAATAGTTACTAGGCTACATAGGCATTAAAGGCAATAAGCTAGCTAATTAGCTAGTAGATAAGGTAGCTAAGGACCTACGCCTACCTATAGGGAAGGTAGCTAACCCTATAATATTAGGTCTATAATCTAATACGCGCGCATACGTACGCGCTATATAATAAGAGTAGTAGCGCACATGCACACTAAATCTCTCTACATGGTATAACTAGTGGGGCCTAGCATACACCCCCTCCAGGCAACCGCCAGAGCTAGAGCTTACACGCCCTGCCCTGGCCAAGCTCCTATCCATGAGGACAAGACACGGCAACTACGCCTAGTACTATAGGAAGTTTAAGCATAATAAGGAGACCCTTACGTGCACCTGTAGAGCAGACCTAGCCCTAGACTATATTATACACTACCTACGAATAGTGCGACGCTTTAACTATTAGTTACAACGCCTAACACATCCCCTAATAGATACTAGAGAAGGAATATAGTACCTTAAGGCGCTAAGTCTAGGAGAATACGTAACCCTTTTTACACTTAGTGTTAATAATAGCACACATTAGTAAGTAACTAGCTAATTATATTATAGGCAAGCGAACGCAAACCCTTGCTTTAGGTAAAGTAAATACGCTACTTACTTATAACTTACTAGGGTATCTACTATATAAGACTTAGCTTTCTCTTTTGTATACTTATATGCGTGTATATATCTTTTTTTACCTCTAATAAGTCTTGGCATGCTTCTGTATAGGACTAGGGGTAGCTAGAAGGCCACCCCTTTTCCCACTATTGTTACACAAAGGCTAGATTAAATAGCTAAGTCGCCCCTATCTAGAGAGGGACAGCAGCAAGAGAGGCCGCTCCTATAGTAGTGGTAGCACTAGTATAAGTGGCCCTTACTAAGTGCAGGGCACGTCTACATACCCCCTGAGAGGTTACATAGGACGTAAAACCAATACTACTACTACTACTACTATAACCATAGGTAGCCTATAAGCCTGCTAACGCTATAACTATAATACTAGTTATACTACTAAAGCCCTTAATAAGTAGCTTTAATAACGCTATTAACTTTATACTTAATGTTAGCAATTATAAGTACACTAAAATAGTAAAAAATAAGTATAATTAGTAGCTAAAAGAGCTATTATAGATAGCTTAGTAATATAAAATAGGTGATATAGCTATATAGTACTAGCTTAGGTTAAAGCTAAAGTACCTATATTTTTATAGCTTATAATTAACTTACTTTTAATTCCTGCCTTTAGTAGTAACTATGAAAAAGTCTTCTTAGGTACTAGCAATATAATATACCTATAAAGGTAAAAAAAAAAATAAGTGTTACGGACCTGCCTTGGTACCGTAAGGCAGGTTACCTTGGGGGCGCGGTTATAGTTAATGGAAGTACAGGCAGAGGTTAATGGGTGATCGCCAATAGATCACATGCGATATGGATTCCAAACGAGGATGTCGAAGGCAAGTAATACCTTGGTCAAAGGATTGTAGAAATTAACGATAAAGACTATCTAACGAGCGTACTAGTAGCTATATACTTAAGAAATACGAGGTAGCCCTATAGCTCTGTAACTCTGCCTATAGAGTTACTAAGTTCCCCTCTGTGACTCTGCCTACAGAGTCGCAGAGTCCGACTTGCCGACTCTGTTGGCGCTGCGACAGAGTTCCGTCACGTGTTCGCTTACAATCTTGGCCAAGGCGTCAGAACCTTGGCTAGCGCCGTTCCCCGCCATCCGTCTTCATCTACCTTGTGAGGCGTAGCCGTAACAATAAGCTTATAGTTACTAGCTACTCTTATTTATAAATAGCGATAAATAAGGGTAGGTTTTAAGCTTCTAAGCGCGATAGTAGTAGCAAAGTACTATAAAGAAATACTTATTAAAAGCTTTAGGACTTTAGGATAGAGGAGTAGAAGGAGATGCTATAGTAATTATTATATAAATTACTTTTTATAATCTTTAGCTTCTTAAAATTTAAATAAATAATTTAAATAAAAGCACCCCTATGGTCTATTAAAATTAAATAAATAAACTATAATACTATAAAATTTGTAAACAAAGCAAAAGTCAGTTTTAAATATTGTTTCTTTTGTTTGTTGACAACTCTGATGGGAAGGACCTAATTGAACACCTAAATGGGACTTCCCCACGAGGCGTATGGCATCTTAGAATTGGAATAGTGTTGCCGAGATGGTGCGTATTATGATTGATGTTGCCCTGCCGACTTGCGCTGCTGGTGTGCGAAGGAGGTTGTGCAGGCGCTGAGCAACTCCAGGGCTCCGGGCTGCGAAGATCACACGTGATTTCTGTGCCGAGCTCGGCCTAGCTCATCTTGGCGCCAAGTTGATTCCCTCTGTCTTCGCCTCCAGCCTGCTCACATCCAAATCACCATGAACTCCGTATTCGCGACGCGTCGACAAGTTTTGCCACTGTGCTGTATCTCGCGCGAGCCGATACGCTGTCGCTCCACTGCCGTCAAAGCCGCTGGATTGACATCATGTTTCGACTAGTGACCTTCAGGACTAGGGCTGCCCAGGAGGTGATCATGATTCCCTCGCGATAGCATCTTTGACACTGCCTCTCGAAGCTTGGCTGTCTCTTACGCCACAATCAAAAAGTCTTGAATAGGAAGGTCTCGAGGGCTGCGCGATTGCGGAACCCTTGGCAAGGCTGGGCGACATCTCACCGACAGCGCGGAATTGCAACGCAGGATTCACTATCGATTTGTCTCCAAATTCTGCTGCAGTTTATTCTTCGCATGTGAACACTGGGTTACTCGATTGGAGAATTACAATCCAATCCTCGTTCATGCTCCGAGCAGTTGGGCACGAATCGAAACATGAACTACATGCGCTTCTGAGTTAGACCACGCTCTCGTGAGCAAGATGCGGAAGCATACAAAGCTTTAGCCTTATCTCTTGCATGGTGCCACGTCCTTGGCGCTTCTGCTTCGAACGTTCTATGGAACTACTCCAATGGCACCGCTACACAGTGTGGCACCTGAGAGTTCTTGCCTCCTCCCTATCTAGATCTATTCCCGGTGTGATGGTCTTGGGCCATAGCCTTGGAGGCCTCTTGGGGCGCGCTTACCAGCGGTTACAGGAATCATCGAATGAACCAGCCAAATACCAAATCCTTGGGATCCCATAAGCGGCAATTGAACAGCGATAACAGATGCAACATGCAGGCCCAAGCACCCTCGGTAACTACGAAGCGGGGGTGCACTTACCCTTGTGTACATCAGGTCTATGCAGTGCTCTAGGCCTAGTCGTGGTAATCTATATGAAGAGCGAACTCGGCCTGCAAGCAGAGGTTGTGCGTTTGTTGATTCTTACCTTCACCCCTTGGCCTCGTTCGCGCCATTATACGTGCTACTTGCCAGCTACATTGGCCATTTCCACCGTACCACCGCTTGAGCGCTTTTGAACCTGCCGCAATGGCCATCGACACGCGAGCCAGCTTGGAGGTCACGAAAGGCGCGACCACGATCAATCCTATTGCGTTGGACACCGATACCCCAAGCTCGATCATCGGGGAAGATGAGCACCTCCTCGGGCCCTTCCCGACCGATGAAGAGTGGGCGACACTTCCTCGTGTCGCTGGCTCTATTCCTTGGACTGCCTGGACTGTAGCCGCAGTGGAGTTCGTGGAGCGCTTCAGCTACTACGGTACAAGCGCAGTCTGTAAGTCACTAGCCCACTCAATGGTTATCTAGTCCTTCACTGACATTCTTCATCCAGTCGTCAACTTCATCCAGAAGCCCCTCCCACCTGGCTCTAAGACAGGAGCCGGCTTCCTCAAGAAGCCCGGTTCTGGTGCTCTGGACATGGGCCAGCGTGCTTCAACTGGTCTGACCCAATTCAACCAGTTCTGGTCCTACTTCACGCCACTTTTTGGCGCCTGGCTGGCTGACGAGTACTGGGGTCGCTACAAGACCGTTCAATATGCCAATCTCGTCGCCGTACTTGGGCACATTTTGCTCATCTTCTCCGCAATTCCCTCCGTGATCGCTAAACCTAATGCTGCAATCGGTATTTTCGCCGTTGGCCTTGTCATCATGGGCATAGGTACCGGTGGTTTCAAGTCGAACATCTCACCCCTGATCGCGGAACAGTACCAGAACCGGAAAGCCTACGTTCGAACCAAGAAAAACGGAAGCAAAGAGATTGTCGATCCCGCCACGACAGCTGCGCGTATCTACATCTATTTCTACTTCCTGATCAACTGCGGCTCGCTTACCGGATCCCTCGCCATGGTCTATTCGGAGCATTTCGTCGGTTTTTGGCTCTCGTTCACACTGCCCACCATCTGCTACCTCGGATGCCCTCTGATTCTCATCTTCTTCAAGAAGCACTACAAGCTCACGCCACCCACTGGCTCTGTGTTTGGTAAGGCGGGCAAGCTTATCCGACTCGCCATCAAGAACTCACCGAGAAAGAACATCTGGAAGGATGAACACTTCTGGGAGCGCGTCAAGCCGGGCGCGCTGCGTTCTGGTGGCAAGGATGTCCCTGCATGGATGACATTCGACGATGCTTGGGTTGACGAAGTCAAGCGTGGCGTAGTGGCATGCAAGGTCTTCGTTTGGTATCCTCTCTACTTCTTGTCTTACAATCAAATGCTCAACAACTTGGTCTCGCAGGCCAACACGATGAACCTCGGCTCTACTCCCAACGATATCGTCGCCAAACTCAACCCCATCTTCATTATCATCGTTGTTCCAATTATGGACTGGATCGTCTACCCAGGTCTCAGGAAGGCTGGCATCAACTTCTCTCCCATCAAGAAGATCACTGCCGGTTTCACGTTGTCGTCTCTAGCCATGGTTTCCGCTTGTGTTATTCAGTACTACATCTACAAGATGTCGCCATGCGGAAAGCACATCAACGCCTTAAGCAAGTCACGTGGTGATTGTAACGCAGACATCTCCGTCTGGGTTCAGGTCTTCCCGTACGGACTCATCGGCATGTCGGAAGTCCTTGCCTCCATTACTAAGCTTGAGTAAGTACTTTCCGATCTCCAATATGTACTCTGCATCTCTGACAATCGTTACAGGTACGCCTACACCAAGGCTCCCGCCAACATGAAGTCCACCGTCCAAGCCATCGCCCTCTTCACCTCCGCCGTCTCCTCTGCGCTCGGCCAGGCCCTCGTCTCCCTTTCCGAAGACCCGCTTCTCGAGTGGAACTACGGTGCCGTTGCTGTCGTTGCCATGGCCGGTGCCATTGGTTTCTACTTCACCTTTCGCAAGGCTGACAAGGCAGAAGATGCTATGAACGCATACCAGGTATCCAAATACATGGGCAAGAAGGAAGCTGATGTGGAGAATGAGGCCGACGTACACAGCGGTGTGAGAGACGAGAAGAATGAGAAGACTGGACTGCACTAGAGTGTACTTGTGATGATCAGCGAAACTGAAAGGAGGTAGTGAGAGGATAGATGGGTGAGGCGGGGATAGAGGAAACGATTTGGTACCCACAATTCAGATGACGAAATACAATGCTGAAATGCTTGCTTCAATTTTCATCGCTCTACCGCTTGCTATTGTGAACCTAGGTCGGATTTCGATTCAATTCACCTGTCTTCTTTACCTGCTGCCAAATCTGGCACCGTGTGAAAGACCGGCACCGCTAAGCCATAAATGTTGGCAGTGTAAATGGCCGCAGCGGTCAAGCCAATACTGCTGTTATGTCTTGGCACTCGTCTTCCAGACTATGTATTGGCCGCATCTACAGACCTATTTGGTTTCTCATCACCCCTTCAGCAACACCCCGCTGCTTATTTTTCAACACACCACTTAGCCAGCACAATGGAACGCACGGAGCGAAAGCAGCAACATAGCTCAACATCACTTCCGGATGAGACCCAGCTCGGTGATACACGTGGTGTTCAGGGAACTGATCTTGGGAAGAAGAAGTGCTTCGAGTTTTTGAAGTTTTCCGCAGGTACGTCAGTTCATAAACATTTCGAGATTGCAAATTGCTAACAACCTTCCGCAGAACTTCGCAACCGCATATATCTCTTCATACACGAAGATCCCAATACGCCGCCCAAAGTTATACGCAATACTATTGGCAAGAACTCGAGAAAGAAGCAGAAGCAGAAGTTTAGTGTCCGAAACAGCGGTCGTAAATACCTCGGTCTCACGTAAACATGCCAACAGCTTCGTCGCGAGTTTCGCCCGCAGTGGCTGAGAGACACAATATTACACCTCGAGGCTGATGATGTCGCCGAGTATGCAGTAACCTATTTCAGGACCCAGAACGACTATCAAAATGCGCCAAAGCTGCTCCTTCTCTCATGGAATCATAACGAAGCCTACAACGAGACGACCTACTTGGGCAAGGATCTCGACATTGGACAGGTTTTGGCATTCGGTGCAAAGTGTCCCGAATTACAAATGAATTTCGTCCACACTCACACCTACGAAGTCAACGGCGGCGGGCTCTGTAAAGTCTGTCGCTGCCCCATTCTTTTCGAGTGTTTCCACAGTCTCCCAACTTTGAAAGAAGCGCAAGAGAAAGTACTGGAGGCTATGCTAGAGCTCAACAACTTCTTGAACAACAAGAACGTCCTCTGGCAGAAAGCGGTGCGCGATCTCATTCCACACACCATGACAGTTGGCTAGACAGTCAAGAGACTGTGAGAGACTAAGCCAGATCTCGTCATCAGAATTCAACTGAAATGCCCGAATATCCCGGTACATTTACCTGATGACGAACTGAGTTCTATGAACGACTTGATTCGGGGACGGAATTTTCTGGTCCGACACGGGATGATTCGCCCCGGTGTGTCGTGGCAAACGCTATCCGAAACAGCTCCGTATAACTACGTGGATAAGACTATACAGCTTCGATCCATGCAGGACGATGTTAATACGTTGATTTGTGTTCGATAGCCCCGGAAAGGCTACCGGCCCTGTTATCTTGACCAGACAATTGAGAAACTTCCCAAGAACACCGCCATCCTCTATGCTTGAGGTGTAGGCGTTGCATTGCATTGGGTTCTCACACCTAGTGCACGAAAGGTTCCCTTACCCTGTACCAATGCATTCGCCATCCGAGAGTAACGCAATGTATAGGGCACTGGGTGGGGATTTCTTTAGGTATAGCTCGCTATAGCCCCACTCAATCATTCGTGGAGGCGCGATTACATCCGTTCTTTATGGAAGTCGGGCCATGTTTAAATGTTTTTAAGGGAGATTTTTGGGATTAGAAGAAGGCTCTTTTCCGTTGGCTCCATATCATAGCAGATAGAGCTCCTGTTGTGTACTAATTTGCGAGGCCATTTATTGTTTACATTGGTTTGCTTACCCAGGTAATTATCTCGCAATAATTGGATCGATCCATACAGTACAATGGGCAGGTTAACTGTTGGAAGCGCTTATGCGCTCACGTAGGCTCGGAGCACGAGCTACGATTATTACCATAGGTCGGAGATGAATGTACAGGGCACATTGCACGGGGCTAGTAGACGCCGGGCGAAGCTTATGCAGACACGCTAGACATGCGCTGAAACGCGTTGCTGCCTGGTGGCTCGCCAACAACTTAAGTGCCCCGCCCCCACCCTGTCCTTGCAATCCGCACCTTTTTTTGTTTTGTCTTTCCTACCTGCAGAGCAACAAGTCTTGATTATGAGTGGCGACCCACCTTATCTACCCCCGTGGCACGACCTAACTGGACTCCTGAACGCCGTGCTTGCATTCGCCGCCCCGCCTCCAAGAAGGGACTTCAACCTCAAATCTGTACAACGATTGGAAACCGGTTGGCAGCTCTGAGGATTTGTAATACAGCCCTGAATTAATCAGTTGAGCGTCTTATACCTTCGAGCACAATGTATTTTTTCATGGATTTCAGTTTGGAGGGCAATCTACCTGCCGGAGGTAAAACGACGCTTCAATTGATCACCGAAGATGAGGTGGTCCTTATGAAAACACCTTATGCTCAATGGGCCAAGGCTCCATGGAGTAACACGCGTTCCAGCCTACAAAGCCGCTTGCTCGAGGATCGGTTCTTCGTCCGGCACTACCGAAACATCTCGTGTATGCGAGCTCGGTTGTGGGAAGGCATGACGCCCATGTCTGGTGGCCAGTGGAAATCGAGAAAGCTTGATGACACTGCTAACTAGCAGAGTGTGTTCGAGTTCTTGTTCGAGCTCATCCATACCTTTGAATGGCTAGGACACCGTGATACTCAGGAGCTCCTGAAGGGTAATTTTAATTACGTCTCAAGTGAACTGGGGACTTTCGAGGCAGCTCTCAATGCAAGGAGACAAGAGAAGGGAATCCATACAAAGGTCGACATACATGCGCTCTGGCTGGAGTACATCAAGTCCTTGTTTGAGACCATGGTCGCCCGAACGCATGCCTTCTTCCTAAAAAGCGTGAAAACAAAGATAGCAAACGCACGTGCCGAATACCTGGCAGCTGTAGACGAAAAGGAGACCTCAATTGTCGTGCTGAAGCTACGAGGTATGGGGACATATGGTCTGACCTTGGTAGAGCGCTCCACAGAGCCGACAGCTACATTATGATGCCGCTGAAAGGGTACAGCGGCTTCACCTCCTCACCTTCCCACTCCAAAGTCGTTCGGCTCCTTGTTCAGACTTCCTTATCGATGGGAATTCGACAGGAACTGGTCGCCCAACAGCCTTCGCCGATTGCCGCGCGACACGCGGATGACCCCAGAGCACTATATACCGATCGCTCAATAGTCTGTGCTATGTTCCACGAAATCGATGATGGCCACGACGCTGTGCGGCTCATTCATCGAGGCGAACTCAAAGTCCTTCAACGAGAACCATGGATCTCAATAATCCATTCGCGCGCAGAGTGGTCGCGGACTCACGGTGGGCCGCCGGATCGGAAATCAGGGTTTGCCGGGTACATGTTGACCCACAAGCCAACACAGGAGGGATGGGAAACGTTCCTCTCAAAGCTCTACGCCGACCTCGATCAGTCTGGCCAAGGTGTTGAAGGATACGATACGGTCGAACAGAGCATGGATATACACTGGATTCACGGTGAAAACCACGGAATACCTCAAGATGATGTGGAAGCTGCAAGACGATGAGTTAATCCTTCTGGTAAATGAAGGACCCCGCTGGCATTCCGCACAGCCACTTTAGTACTTTCACGCCAGACATACACAAACGCGTTTGGAAGTTTGATTTTCTTGTCGTCTACTCGGGGTGCTTCGCCTCGTACATGACACCAAGGCCCAACTTCGGGAGCATTTAATGCTCCGGTGATTACGACGGCTACGTCAAGCTCATTGACACAGCCACTTACAGGCTTGGGCAAATTAGTGAGCAGTCACCTGGTTATAACCGCCAGATGAGGGTCCTCGGGCGCCTCATATTTGACGATTTGTATCCGCAACTGTCTGGCCTTGTGCAGCGGCCCAGGGATCTCTGGCCACTGGCCATGCTACATCCGTATCAGGTCTACACTGGATATCCTATAAAGGGACAGCTAGCGGAGTAGGAAATGATTTGGAAGGCCGGAATCCTGTTCTGGATTGCGTTGCGTAGGTGGAGAGAAGGACTTCAAACTGAAACTCAAACATTGACCTGATTCAACTTGGGTTATATCATTGACAGCCGAGCCAATGTCAAGTGACAGCACACGAACGAGCAATTTTCTCGACGCTATTCCACGCTATGCGCTTCATTTATTCACACCGTCTTTTGCTCTCCTGTAGTGATTTCCATGAACATCTACCTTCCATCCGCCGTGTCTCTGCCCATACCTGATGATCCAGCCGTTGTGGATCCCAAGCTGCTGAATCAGGCGGACCAGGCATGCACCGCCAAACTGGGTGGGTACCGGGTCGATGACCGCTCGCCCGCCGTACAGCGCGCCTTTGCCGAGCTTTGGGATAAAACCGGCCTTAAATGCCAACCCATAAACGCCATGCAGCTCGTTGCTGAAGTCCTGCCCCTTTTCGCTATGTTCCTTGCTCTTGAGATTCTAGGCTGGCCCAGTTTTGGGGAGCTTGCGAGCACTACAGCTTCGACAAAGTCCAAGGAAATCTCAAAGCTAACAGTCGACGCCGGCAAGGAGATTGCTCGCTTAGGCATGCATGGCGAGATCGGGAAGAAAGTAGCTGAGTTTATGACGGAAGAAGGGTGGGTTGGGGCATTGTTTGGGGCGGAGCAGGCGTGTCGACCGTGCGATCTTGTGGCGTTCTGTCGATATCATCACGGCGACAAGGTGCTTGAACAGAATATGGATATTTTGAGGGAATGTTTGAAGGTCGTGCAGGGGGAGGGGAAGGGTATGGAGGCGTTCACGAATTTGATTCCACGTGTGGAGGAAGCGCGTCGGACATAGGATACTACGGAAGACGATAAGCGGGTGAAGGGACAAAACTCAAACGAAAATTTTCCCCGCACCCTCGCACAACACATCTAGCAGCAGAACAACTTGTAGAACACCTCTATAGCTTTAATGATCTATATAATACTTATTTCTATCGTACGAAATTACCTTAGCATGCCTAGCTAGTATTTAAACCTAAGTTTTTAGTATTATTACTTACGTATAATAGTAGGCGGTCGCCCTCCTATCAACCTAATTCTATATTAACTAAAGCTTTATAGGCTCCTCTAAGAAGGCCTTACACTTAATTAAACTATTATATTTTAGATTAATATATATTAGATTAATATAAATACTTATATATTTAAGTAGTAGTTTAAAGGTTAGTATCTCTAGCGTAGGCTTCTTACCTACGTTAAGGAGGCTACTAAAAAGCGCATTTAAGTCCTTTTCTATAAAGTTAGGCTTAAAGATAAGGATATACTTGCTATATTATAAGTAAAGGGCTTTAATATTAAAAAATATACCCTCGTACGACTACGCTTTAAGCTTGGTCTTTAGCGCTATATAAGAGGAGTAAAAGAATAGTAAAAGGTATATAAGCTCGTATAAAGATTTATTACTAAAGAGCTTAAGAAAGGCATTATTAATAAGTATAAGTAAAAAAACTTTCACACCTACTTCTACTAATAGGGCTATATTATTATAAGGGATTAACTTTTTTAGGCTTATTATATAATTAAATTTAAAGTAGTTAAACGACGTAAATAAGATCTTTAACGCTACTAAGAAGAGTATATTACTCTTAGTCTAAACTTTATTTAGTTAATTAATAAATACTATAAACTCTGCTTATATAGTATTAAAATATATACCTGCCTTAATATATATTCTAGATATATTATCTAGATATATATAAGAATATTAGCTTTAATAGCTATTAGCTGTGCTTATTAGTTCTTCTATACTTTAGAAGAAGTATAGATACAGCCACGCTCTATATAATTAAATAGAGGGGGTGAGACAGTAATGCTAGCAGATGCTTATTACTAGTTTTAAAGCTTGTATTAACTAGACTTTGAGTTCCAGGAGTGCTATCTATACGGCATAAGTACATTAAACCAGCGTATTAAAGCATGGTAGGGTTAGCCTTGAAAAGAAATTATCTTTTGCTGGCAGGTAAGTCTCTCGTACGTACTGCTTTATGTTTTCTAATTAAATATAGGACTACTTTGCAAGCCTTCGTACGCAGGGGCACTTCTTAACAGATAATCTAGTAGACTAGATTAGTCTATATACTGTTTATATTCTAATTCTACAAGAGGAGCTCTACAACTTCGTATAACTTTAAAATTCTTACTTAATCTAGAAGCAGGCGAATTAGTAAAATACTATTATTAGAAAGTTATTTATGCTCTATTACTATCTAGGGAGTTATATTTAGAACTAAAAAATACCTTTCAATAGCAAGCAGCATCGTACGATAAAGGAGGATGTTAGCGAATAGGAGAATAATGTATATCTTGAAGATACTAAGCTGGTGTAAAGGTGTGCTCGAGTCTATTAGGTTTAATAGTACATCTGCAGCGCAGTCTCTTCCCGTTAATCGTACGACACCTTATCTGGACGTCTACCTCCACTTGCGGAGACAGGCGTAATTCTATATAGAAAATCAGTTCCAGCCGCTGCTCTCTCTTCTTTCTACTCTATTAGGTGCGAGAAATTGGCAGGTAAGTACCTCGTACGATTAATATAAGAAGTAAAACTAAGTAAACATAGCCTAACTCTAAAGCAGTTAGAGAAGCAGACCTCGGAACTAACGTATAAGACTTAGAGATACTAATAGGTCTATAAATAGTATAGTTCTCTTGCTTATATGCAATAACTAAACTATTTATATATATTTTATTATCTAAATATTATTATCTTTTATAGTATAAGTTTTATCCCTACTTTGGTCTTTTCTTTTATCGTATAGTATAAGTATATTAACTCTAAGATACTGCTTAGAAACAAGAGAGCCTTATTCTAAGCACCCTTCCTTATTTACTTTTTATTTAACTTATTATGCTCCTCTTCAGCCATTATTAAGCACACAGAAAGTAGAGAATAAGGATATTATTATTTTAAATAATACTCTAGACACTAAGAAGGCTATATTTATTCTATTTACTAAAGCTATAGGTTGTATAATAGCAGAGAATGCACGATAGTAATTAATTTAAAAGTCTATTTAATCTATAGCTTAGAAGCCGTATAATTTTCTAGGTCTTCGATATATCTGTCTCGTACGATATAAGGTTATAAATAAAGGTACCTAGTTAAGAAACAGGTTTATAGAATATAAGATTTTTTATACGTGCTATATACCTTCTATATCTTCTTAACTAATTAAAAAATAGAAAATATTTAACTCTAGATTTTAAATACTATAGTTAAGGGGCCTAATAACTTACTTTAAACGCACATTCTCCTAAAGATTGTATAATATAACGTTAATAATATCTTAGATACTCTACTATACCTTACTATAGATATTAGGAAAGATAGCGTTATAAAGCTTCTTAAAAGTATAAGTAGACTCTATACAATAAAAGAACTTTTTAAAGATAGATTCTTTAAGAAAATAGACTCTAAGACTACTATACTATATCTTATATTTTAGCAGTACTAAGATAAGCAGTTATTATATAGTAAGAGCCTTAATTTATATTTTATTAAAATCCCCTTACGCTTAAAGAAAGCTATTATAAAGGAAAAGAAAGTTAAGGAGAAACTTTTATAGATTAAATAAAGTTAAAAACGCTAAAGCTAAAGCACTATATAGAGAAAGAGCCCTTATATAAGAGAAAGCGCGTAATATTTTAAGTATTAAATTTTTAAAAAGTATAGCCTCTTAAACTTCTAAATATTACTATTAAAAATAAGAAAAATTCTGTGTTATACGGTCTCTGCTTAAAGCATTAAAAGACACATATTATCTTTTTAGCACTATATTATCATCCTGTCTCTCTCCTTAGCTTATATAATAATCTCTGTGCCTCCTTATTGTCATGTTACCATCGTAGTATTAATCAAGATGACACCGTACGATAGGCACCCTACTTAAATGTGTAAATATTCACTAAGATGTCACTGTACGATAGGCACCCCTCTTAAATATGTAACTATTAAGCGTTTGCTATCACGGCCTCTAGCATTATGCAGAGTAATAAGGTCCTAATTAACTATTTGCATGTGCCACATAGGCGCTTTTCATTATTACACGATGAGCCAAGCAGTTAGGCAGAGCGGTTAGGGGGGTGAAGGTAGGGCACCTACTCAGTACGCGCCGCACACAGAGCAGGTGTTACTTAAATAGGTATACATAGACCTAGCTGCCCTCCCTTAATCTTATCTCCTCTATCACTCCTTAACTCTACATATAAGAACCTATATTAACTTCTCTTTTTATAAGCTTTTCTTCTCGTACGATTAATGTTGACCCTTGTTTTTAATTAAATATAGATTAAGATGTCCTTTAACAACGCCTCTTTTAATAACTAAACTACTAGCCCTCCTCTAGTTTCCAGAACAAGCTATATTTAGGCTCGTACGACTATCTTTGCTCAGGCAAATGCGCGTCTCTAAGTTAACGCCCTTATAAACGTTTAGATCCTTATTCCTAGCAGTGGCAATCCTCCTCCTGCAACCTTCCCACGCTAGGGCTAGCAGTATGGAAAGATTAATTTCTTTAATCCAGTTGTTGCCTAGTATCTCTTATAGGTATTCTGCTTTGCCGTACGATCCCTTTCCTCTATAATTAATTATATATACTAACCTTTTTCTAGAGCGCTCGGATCGCCCAGGCTGCTAATTTCCTAATTAGCACCTTTGGCAACTCCCCGTACAATACCACTAATACTCCTCTTATTACTCGCCGTAATACTATCCAAGCTAATCAAATCCTCTCCTAACACTAGAGCTACCTTAAAGCTATACTCGTGGCGGCTATAATACGGTTCCTTACCAGCGTTGCCAGGCTGCTTATAATTATACGGGCGACTTTCTCCACAGGGCTTCTAACAGGACGTAGTACGTTAATGTAGTACAGTTGCAATACGGTCACGTGAGGAGTAGAAACGTAGGGCAATTATAAGTCGTTACTTACGGTTAGAGGAGTTGTCGTTATAGACCGTATTACGTCTTAGTAGGATATATTTTATTAGGAATATTAAGACCTAATTAAGACGCAAGTATTTAGTATTTTATATACGTATTAAGTTCGCGATTTCTGCGTAATAACTAGGTAAAATCTCTGCGTTTTATAGCACCTTAACGGAGAGGGGGGCCGGGCATATAGACCTATAAAAATAGTTAGTTTTACCTACTAAAATAAATAACATAGCGTAGCCTTTTCTAGGAGAAGCTTGTTATAAGGCCGCATATTATATTACGCCGTTGCTACTATTAACTCTTAGCTACGCCTTTATTAGTTTTATTACTAGGCTTAGCATAAGAAGGTAGAGCTCTAACAATACGTAAATACTAAGTCTAAGGCTAAGGCTAAGTTTAGGGAGCTAGCTTTACTAGTAGCGTAATAATTAAGGCGCTTTAACTTTAAAAGAATTAGCCCTGCTAGCGTGCTATACAGGTAATAACCTTAGCGGATTATATAATATTAAATCTACCCGTTACGGTGTATATTTAGCCATAACGTAGAAACGTAGGGCAAAACTAAGCTATTACAATTACGGTCCGTACGTGCAACTCTTGTTAAGCGTATAGTAAAAACATACTAACAATTTTAGACGTTACGGACGATATTTGGTTAAGCCATACCGTATCACGTACAGTTAGAAGCCCTGTTTCTCCACTACGCAGGATGCATTTCTCTGTATAGTTAGTGGTAAGGTGACTACTTAAACTGTGTTCATGACGACCATGCCAACACCTGTAGCTTAAAGGCGGACAACAGCAAGCTCTCGTACGATGACTACCAGAAGAAGTTAGACAATAACAAGAAGGACAAGGATAAGTGGGAGGGCAAGTATCTAAAAGGCAAGAAGTCAGGTTGTTCAACCCGCTCTAGCAACACTTTGGTTAGCTTTAACTAATTGGGAGATGTCTGTATCTGCTTCTAGTAGATCTTCTATATATTTAACGGTTTGTACAGGGGCTTGAGATGCTCCTGTTACGTTACATGTCTCTTCTAGTGTAACAGACAGGGAGCTCCCTGACACATCTCATACATACTCATCATGTACAAGTAGCACAGTCTGTACAACTCAATATGTCATGGTTTGTAGCGTGATCTATTTCCTATGTTCGATGGTAGCCTGCACGAGTCTGCTACTGCCTATACTAGTCCGCACTAGTAAACCGGCTGCCTACACTCCTTACTGCTGCCTAGATGGCTTAGCAGTCTATATCTTAGCTATCACTCACATCCAAATGCAATCAGTGTATTCCTCAATTCCTTCCATGTGCTATTGCCCTCTCACTCCAATACAATACGTCAAGTATGACCTCGACTTTCGCTTTGCACCTGTCCACCGCGACAGTTATGAGCCCGGAATCGCTAAAGCCCGCGCAAGCACTCGAGCTGCGGATTGGCACTCGGGTGGGGTACCACAAGCGAGCACGTGCACACTACAGAAATCGCTAAGAGCATACTGCACTAAAGAGCACTGCGCTAGAGAGCACTAGGCTAGTAATAGAAATGCTAGCGCTAGATAGCTATAGTGCTAGATAGCTAAGAGTTAGTTACAAGAAGGGCCACAGACGTTAAGAGCAAGCGAGAGAGAGACTAGAGCAGAATATACAGGGCATGTTGCGCTGCAGCCAATGTGTATAAGAAACCTTGAAAAGCTTTCAGCTCTACGCTACGCTACGATCTGGGGGTGTGTGTGACGGTTAAGAATATTCTACTCCAGCGGGAGCAGAAGGTTAGCCTTTTGCTCCGCGACAATATATCTATCCTATCTGTCTCCGTACGGAGTAGCTTCTTTCCTTTGCATGTAGTTCCTCTGTCCTTACACAGTAAGACACCTTCTAAATATGCCTAGATAGGCATTTAGAGATAGGATTTATAATATTACTTACTTATATTCTATGTTATTATCGTATAAAGTAATATTTATTAACCTGGCTAACATAGGCTACTCAATAAGCAACTGCGATAATTTTTTTCGCGACTGGCGATTGAGTTTTGTCCCTTCAGCCGCTCATCGTCTTCCGTAGGTTACGGTACCACCGGTACCCTAAACATTAGGCGACTTGCCATATTGCACCCGCAGACTTCTGACCGCGAACCCACGTACAACTTCACTACAAAATAGTATCTACCTTGGCGCATGGACTAAGGGCGTCGTCTCCGCTGGTCTTACCTTATTAGATAATAGTTAGTTAGTCTTTATAATATAGTCCCTTAATTTTATTAGGAGTAGTAATAGCAGCGCCTTAGTATAAATATTAATAAAATTATTCCTAAAGGTAACATGCTTAACTTTATAAACACTATATAAGTACTTTTTATAAATAATGTAATAATATATAGTAATATGCTTTAACAAGACGCTAACCTTAAAGTCTTAAATAAGTAATAAAGTAGTGTTAGGATCTGAACATGTATGGGACACGGAGGACCAACGGGCCTTCAGTGGGGGGTGACACTCGGCGGGGTTGCGCAACCGAGGTCACGTGATGTACTATCCAGCCAAGGCCGTGCCAGCCATGGATAGCAGTACCAGCCATAGATGGCAGCGCCAGCCATGGATGGCAGCAAGACCTTAGATAGTACAGAAATCCTTATGTATATAGGAACGCGAGAATAATCTCTCATACTCGTGTTTAACCTGTTTATTAATCTATCGTTTAGATTTAACTCAGGCTCTCGTCAATTTAATTATAACTCCTACGCCCTCTCGATACCAATAACCCTATTAACTAGCTTACGCAGTTAATACCCCTTCCTTGCCTAATAAGTACTCTTGCCCAAGAACTAACCCTAACTACTTACGGACTAGCTACCCGTAGGGACTTAACATCTTAAACACCCTTAACATGAGTACTACTAGGACTCCTACTTCTTCTATAGCTTCAGGCAACGCCAGTGTTGCTCTAATAAAGGACACTAAGAACAAGGCGCACAAACCTAATTTATATAATAATAATCGTAGTCTTCTCGACACCTGGCTTCTACAACTAGACCTATACTTCTTCGACATAGACAACAATCTTAAAGATAAGAAGAAAGTTATCTTCGCAGCGACTTACATGCGAGGACCAGCTAAAGAATAGATCCATCCCTACTTAGTTAAGTACATAGACATGGACCACGACAATAAGGACAAGGACTACATAAACAGTTACGCTAACGCAGTTAACATTATTAAGGATTACCTAAACTTTAAGAAATGCCTTAAGCAACTGTTTGGAATTGCTAATAAAACTGCTATAGCTAAACGAGCTATCTAAACTATCTAACAACGACGATCCGCAGCAGAGTATACAGCCGAGTTTTACAAGTACGCTGTACAACTCAACTAGGAAGACGAATCCCTTAAGACTATATATTAATAAGGACTCAAACGCAACGTGCGCGAAGAACTATTACGTAGCAGTGCTAGACTTAATACCCTTAATAAGCTATACAAAGAATCTATCTAGATTAATAGAGAATGGTTCGCACTACAAGAAGAGTTTCGCAGAAACCCGAGGAATGTCAGTTTTGGACAACAGGCACCTGTAGTCTACAGGGCGCCACCAAAAGTACCTCGACAACAGCAACGAAGCGACTCTTATGGCTACCAACCTATAGAAGGAATCCAGTTTAATAACTTAGAGAAAGGAACAAGGAAGTCTAATAGCTTTTGCAAGCCTAATTAAAAGCGCATCTTAGATAGAACCTAACATAAGGGGACTAAGACACGCAAATGCTTTATATGTAATAAACTAGGTCACATTGCTAGGAATTACAGGTTTAATAACAAAGTTATTAGACAGCTAAACGTACTTACCGTCGATGACACAGAAGTAACCGACGAAGAATGGCAGGTAATACCCTCTATTAAGCAATCCAACATCCTAAATAAGGACTTAAAGCGATCAGACTCGCCTAACTTACGACTCTACGAGGATGCATACAAAGGTTTAGACAAGGAAGAGATAGAGCTAGTGCCTCAATCTCCTACTCCTTACCCTAGCTAGAACAAGCTAGTTGCCAGCAAGACGACGAATGTTTTCGACTTCTTAGAATAATGCCAACCACGAGAAGCAGACTTCAGTTTTACAGCAGCGGAACGACAAGATCCAGACTATAAAGCCGCATTCTATCATGCTTACCGACCTGACTTAGTTAGTAAGGCAGAACGAGAATGGGCAGACGCTCGCTACAAAAACGAAGATCCTAAGAAGAAATACCTAAACGAAAGCCCGAACTACGAACCACAGTACGACCTGGACCACCGTAACCCTACGCACGAGACCATACGATAGACCCTCTGCGGAGAAGACTAATATGCTATTTATTACCAAGCCAAGAAATACAGTTATTTTCCCTAAACGTACTAACGATGCAGATGGGAGTGGTTTAACTACCCTATCGCCTATTATAACGTTTATCTCTAGGACAAACGTAAAACGCAATACTTTCCACACCTTAACTAAGCGCTAAACTAAGCAATGTTGCTACTAGTTAATGGAAAATGCGCATCTAACAAATGGCAAACATGCTTACACCCCGATTACGAGGAACATAAAGAGCAAAAAGGAAAGCATGGGTTTAATTACATACTAAAAGGGACTACAACCCTTAGGATTAAAACGGTAACGAAGGAAGAAAACGGTGAAGTTCTCCTAGAAAAGGGCCAGCAGCAGCCTCAGGAGAAGAAGAAAGAAGGACACCTTAATTCTACAAAGCCACCTACAGAAAAGATGTCTTTTTTAGACCTAGGCTTAGAAGGGAAGACGCCTTTAGAGAATTAAATATTATAAACAGTTAGGCATTAATTAAGCTACTAGTATAGCTTAAAAAAACATGGATAAAAGCCATGCTAGACTCAAGAGCACAGGAGAGTTATGTGTTAAGAAAAGCACTTAATAGAGCAGGACTCTATAAGCGCAAGAAGGCCATGCCCTATGCTATCTATATCGCGAATAGACAACTAATGCCCGGCAAAGCAACGATTAAATACAAGGTCAAGACTACCCTCACGATCTATAGACACCAGGAATCAATTACCCTCGACATCATTAAGGAAGCCAATCACGACGTAATTTTAGGACTACCCTAGTTAAGGAAGCACAATCCCACGATTAACTAAGAAAGAAAGAAGCTATCCTTTAAGCGCTGCAACTGTGCATTACAAGCAAAGCCTACGTATTAACAGAGCATGATAGTAGATAAGAGAGCTATTAACACTATAGTCTCGCGACAGACAGTCGAAAAACGGAAGAAACCCTTGGCAAACGCTGGCAGGAACCACCAGGTCACAGAGCGCAAGAAGATAGATAAAAGCACAAACCATGAAATTCCAGAATGCTACCGAGCATGGAATCATATGTTCACCAAGAGAGAAGGAAAAGCAAACCTTCCAGAACATTAGCCCTGGGATCTAGCGATAGACCTAGTAGAAGGGAAAACGCCACCCTTTAGACCACTATATGGCAAAACTAGAAAAGAACTCCAACAAGAAAAAGAATTCATCGAGACCAATCTCGCGAAAGGATACATACGACCATCGAAGTCACCAGCAGCTAGCCCTTTTATGTTTGTTATAAAGAAAGACGGCACACCACGACCATGTATTAACTATTAGAAGATCAACGACATGACGATAAAGAACTAATACCTACTACCAAACATCTTAGAATTAAGAGACCGACTCTCAAGAGCCAAACGTTTTACACTAATAGACTTACGAGATAGATATCACCTTATAAGAATTAAGGAAGGTGACGAGTGGAAGATAGCGTTTAGATTACGCTACGGACTATTTAAATACACAGTTATGCCTTTTAAACTCACTAACGCACCGGCAAATTTCCAAGCGCTAGTTAACTTTATACTTCGCAACTATCTAGACATATTCGTTATCGCATATATGGACGATATACTCGTTTACTCCGAGAACGATTCAGATCATGTTCCACATATACAAACAGTACTAACAGCACTAGACAAGGCACACCTTAGGATTAAACCAAAGAAGTGCAAGTGGCACGTAACACGACTTAAATTCCTAGGACACGTTATTAGCACAGAAGGAATCAAAGTCGCACCCAACAAGATTAAATACATTAAGAACTGGCCAATACTAAGGACAGCGAAGAACATCTAAGAATTCTTAGGATTCTGTGGATTTAATCAACAATTCATCAAGGATTACGCAAAGACCACGATACCACTTATAAATCTCACAAGGAAAGACACACCATTTGCATGGACTGCAGAGTGTGGAATGTCGTTCTAACTCTTAAAGACCGCATGCATTATGCCACCAGTACTCATCCACTTCAGGGATGGAAAACCACTACGAATCGAAACAAACGCAAGTGACCTCGCGATAGGCGCCTGCGCGAAGCAAGAGAAAGATGGCAAATGGCACCCTATTACATACTACTCATGCAAGTTTACCGACACGGAAGCACGATATAACGTACACGACAAAGAACTATACGCAATCGTTAAAACACTAAAGCACTAGAGAATCTACGCTCTTAGTTGCTCTACACTTAAGATCTTCACGGATTATAAGAACCTTACACGCTTCACGACCACAAAAGAACTTACGCCACGATAGGCAAGATGGTTAGAAACGCTTAAATAATACAAATTCAAGATCACATATACACCCGGCAAAGAAAATGGACGAGCAGACGCGCTCAGCCGACGACACGATCTTGCAGGAGACAAACCAAGGACCTATTCTACAATACTGCGACAGAACCCAGATAGATCTCTCGAACCTACTGCAGAACTCAACCAAATCCTCGTTACGACACGAGAAGTACCTAAAGGACAACAAGAAGAGATTATACGACAATACCATAATGACCCAGTATACGGACACCTAGGCATCAAGAAAACAATGGAACTTATCTAACGGAATTACACATTCCAAGGAATCAAGAAAGCAGTAACAACGTACATACGCAAGTGCGCAGACTGCCAACGAAACAAGCATGCCACTTATCTCAAGTACAGCGAGATGCAAGCAATTCAGATTCCAACAGCACCATAGGAAGATATCGCAATGGACTTTGTGACTGGACTACCCAAGTCAAAAGACCCAGCAACAGGAATGAGCTACGACTCGATATTGGTAATCGTATGCAGATTCACTAAATACGTGGAACTACTACCATGTTAGAAGACGACTATGGCTAAGGAACTCGCGTTTCTCATCCTAGATCAACTTATACGACACCATGGCATTCCAAAGACAATTATTAGCGATAGAGACAAGCTCTTCACATTAAACTACTGGACAACCCTTATGGCACTTATTGGAACGAAACGGAAGTTATCAACAGCCTATCACCCGCAAACGGACGGACAGACAGAACGTACGAATTAAACAATCGAAACGTACCTACGCATCTACTGCAACGACCAGAAGAATAACTAGATTTTATTACTACCTATAGCATAATTAGCATATAACAACAAGGTATCAGCAGCAACAGGATACACACCATTTTATGCAAACCACGGAAGACACCCACATCTCTTTAATCAAGTATTTCCTACAACGATTAAGACAGAAGAAGCCATCAACATGGCAGAAAACATAAAGAAAATTCATGAACAACTCCGAGAAAACCTCGAGAAAGCTCAACAGCAAAGCATTTCTTACACTAACAAGAAACGAAAAACGGCACCTTAGCTAAAGAAGGGGGATAAAGCATATCTGCTTACGAAAAATCTTCGAACCTAGAAGAAAAAGCACAAGAAACTGGATCATGTTAAGGTCAGACCATTTTTCATTTCAGAACAACTATCACCGGTCAACTACTAATTGGAATTACCACTAGACGCTAAGATACACCTGGTATTCCATGTCGACCGATTAGAACCTGCAGACCTAGAAACACCAGTCGAAACCACCTTCTACCACCAGCCAGAGGAAGAAACCGAATTCAAAGTCGAAAAGATACTATAGCACACGGATCAGCCACGAACCTACCTAATTAAGTGGAAAGGATATCCACACTCAGAAGACACATAGGAACTAAAAGCAAACCTTAATAACTATCGCCAAATGTTGGCACAATATCATCGTTAGACCACGAGAAGGAATCAGGGACGATCGGAGGAGAGCCAGATAAAAACTTGTTAAGAAGAGAATCTATTGGTGGATTAAGAAGAGGATTGTTAGCCTGTGACCAGCCCGGATCAGCGAGAAAATTGTCTTGGAACGGAGCATCCGCACTCAAGCTCTCCGCCTCTTGCATCTTATCTTAGGCATCTAGCAATTTCTTATCCTAACGCGCAAATAACTTCTTACGACTCTTTGCTTCCGCTAGTTCTAGACGAAGACAAGCGGTCTCCGCTTTAGAACGAAGAAGAGCTAGTCGCTTCTTACGCTCCTTATCTTCTACCTTCTCCCACTCCTCTTCAGGAACAAACAATTCACACTCGCTCCTTACAGCGATGCAACCAGCACAACGACTAGACGCAGTATCTACGAAACAACAAATGTTTAGCTTTTTATAGCGACTATAACAAAAAGGCATCTCTTTACTACTCCCTTCAACACGGCGAATGCGATTACGTCGCTCTTAGGTCAAAGTCTTCTTGCGAGGCGCGCGCGCTTTGCGGGGCTTAGGATCCTTAGGCATGGTCAGGAAGGCACTAAGGCCAGAACGCGAAAACAGCGACTCACGCAGGTATTTATATGCGACGACCGTATCTGCAGCCAGGGGGCGCGGAACGAGGATACCAAGGACGCTATCTGGAAGAGGGGAGGTGATGTTAGAATCTAAACATGTATGGGACACGGAGGACCAACGGGCCTTTAGTGGGGGGTGACACTCGGCGGGGTTGCGCAACCGAGGTCACGTAATGTACCATCCAGCCAAGGCCGTGCCAGCCATGGATGGCAGTACCAGCCATGGATGGCAGCGCCAGCCATGGATGGCAGCAAGACCTTAGATGGTACAGAAATCCTTATGTATATAGGAACGCGAGAATGATCTCTCATACTCGTGTTTAACCTGTTTATTAATCTATCGTTTAGATTTAACTTAGGCTTTCGTCGATTTGATTGTGACTCCTACGCCCTCTCGATACCGACAACCCTATTAACCAGCTCACGCAGTCAATACCCCTTCCTTGCCTAACAAGTACTCTTGCCCGAGAACCAACCCTAACTACTTACGGACTAGCTACCCGTAGGGACTTAACAAGTAGCTTAATTATTAACTAGTAGCTTAAAGCGCTATAGTTCTTAGTTAATAATAAATTAATTAGTAGTAGTTAACGTACTAGTTAGCGTACTAGTTAGTTTACTAATAATAAAATAAGATTAAATAACGTAGGTAGTAGTAGTAGTAGTATTGATTAACGTCCAGGAACATAATGTTCTAGCCTCCCATGGGGCATGGGGACGTGCTAAGCTATATTTACAGAAAGCATTTCGTGCCTGCCGGCTGGCTACCATCAGAGTAGCCTTGTTGTACATAGCCCATCCTCCCTTTAATAGGTCTACCTGCTACTACAGGCACCTAGATACCTATAGTAGCCGGCCCTCATCTGTGAGGGTGTTGTTGTTCTGCCCCTCTCTCCCTCGCCCTTGTAGCTCTACTCCCGTACTGTCTTCCTCCCCCTACCTCGTACGAAGTAGGACCTCGTACGAGTTAGCAAGCTGCCTTGTACCTTGAGTAAAAACCTCGTAGGGGAAAACCTCAAGCTTGAACAAGTAGTAGTAGTCGCCTGAGCGGTACTTAGTTTGGGTGAAAGGTTTTAACCAAGTCTTGGCAGAGCGAAAACTCTGCATCTTGGCTTTGGTCTCTTTATCGCAACAGCGCCAGCTTTTTGCGGATAAAGAACGTGATTCTAGTAATCAGCTTGTTCAGGCGAACAATTTCATACTACAGGAACCCCCCACACGGTCGTGTGGGTGGAATCACGATTTTGGTGTTCCTGTAAATAACGTAGGTAGTAGCGTAAAACGTAGTTATATACTTAGCTTTTATTATAAACTCAGCTATACAGCCTTATCGCTTAGATAACTAGGCAATAGTAGAGTGATTAACTTTTATTATATAGCTAAAAAAAATTCTATATTATTAAGATCTAAACTAAAGAATGCGTCTATATGTCACGGTACCTCTAGTATCCGCAACACCTTAGCTACGCTATTATTAAAGTACTAGCGCTAGTCCGTGTACCCCTACACATTCTATCTATAGCCTCTATTTATATAGCCTTGTCTACCTGTATTCCTGCTCCTTAGCTATCCTCTTATATTACACCTAAGTATATTGTATCGGCGCAGGTCACTCAAAGGATCGATGTTGGCGTATCTCCTAGCAGAGGCATGTGGGAGTGCGTGTATAAGAATGTAGCCTCGAATGAATTAAGTGCCTATAGGCCTGGTACGAAAGGATACGGAAAAGGTACTGAACTACAAAAGCCCCAAGCTCCTCTAAATACACCTCTTCCCAGAGGGCTAGCTAGCACATAACTGCCATAGGTTGACCGTCGGTCTGATGGATCCGAAATAGGTCCGAATCGGATTCGTAGTTCCCCATCGGTCTGATAGATCCGAAATTGGTCCGATACGGATGAGTGTCGGTTTTCGGATGATCTCGAATCCTGTCTTGACTGGCCAAGGGTTCTCGTGTCGACGAGCGATTGTTCCTGTTACATATATACATAATAGTCTAGTTAATTAAGCCCTCTAAGTTCCTAATCTAGCGACCTATAGCCTTTTATAATATTAGGATAGCTTACCTCGCTAGCCTTAGTAATAGTAGCTAGCTAGTCGCTATAGACATCTAACTAGGGGGTCGTTGCTAAGGATCTAAATTAGAAATTTTTTTTTTTTTTTTTACTATGTCCACCTCTAATTAGTCCTTTTTTTGCTTATTTAGTAACTATAATAGGAGCTCTAAAACTTTTATTTTAATATTTAGTTACTTTAGTCTAAGTTACTATATCGCGCGCTAACGTATACCGTCTTAAACTTACTTATTAACTTAGCCTATATCTTGCTTGCTTGCTTGCGCCTACTAGATCTGCCTTACTTTAATAAAAAGCCTTATACCCTACGTACTTAGTTACTATTAATTAGGGCTAAGTTATATATAGATAAACTTAAAGGTGCTAATGCCTTTAAGTATATATAGAATAGACTTAAGTAACCTTAACAGGCATCTGTCCTACACCTCCGTTAGGTAGTAGAAGAAGAAGATACTTATTAGGATCTAGAGAATATTTTCTTGTTTTTCTAGCGTCTATACTATAACCCTAAAGAATAATAAGGAACTATTTAAAGGTTTACCTTTATTTATTAAAAAGATAAGAAGTCTCTAATTACCTATCTAGCCTAATTTAAACGCCTTATGTATAAGGCAAAAGCTATATTATAGCTAGACTTATTCTATACCATAATTTTTTATTAAAGAGTCCGCTAAGCTCTCTACTAGTTATTTAAAGAGTCTATGAACTTCTTATTTAGCTAGTTATATAACGCGTATATTAAACACGCATAGAGTCTCGATCGCCGCACTTATTACCTGTACTAGAAGCTAGCATAGAACTAGAAGCCAGCCTAGAAGCCAGCTTAGAGACTGAAGCTTATAGATATTAATTATCTATAAATATTAGCACTAGACATATCCTATTTATTACTATTACCTACTTTATTAGCTTTATTTAGTAAGATCTGTTAGCATAGGGAGAAGTACGATTAGTATTTCTATTATAAAACTAGTAATTACTAGATTAATATCTATCCTATTAAGCTACTTTAATTATAATTATTATTTCTTACCCTTGCTCTTGCTCTGTCTTAGTAACCCTATATAAAGTTAACTACCTATAGTAGCTACTTTAATACTATATAAGCAGCGATAGTCCACTTCTAAAAAGGGGTACTATTATAGTACCTCTAGTATCTATAACACCTTAGCTATACTATTACTAAAGCACTAGCGCTAGCTTATACACCCTAATATATTTTATTTATAGCCTTTATTTATATAGCCTTATCTGCCTGTATTCCTGCTCCTTACCTATCCTCTTGTATTACACCTGAGTATGTACACAGTAGCCTAGTTAATCAAGCTCTCTGAGCTCCTGATTTACCGACCTATAGCCTCTCGTGATACTATATATATCGTAACTATAGTATTTGTATTTACTAAAAGTCTTTTCAGTAGCGAGACTATTTTAATAGTATAACTATTAATTATATTATACATATAGTAAAACAACTAGTTTACAAGCTAAATTTACTATTTAAATAAATAAGTATTCTAAGAGCCGAGTATACTAATTACACAGTAGGATGACAAAAAAAGTGTACTGTTAAAAGTAGTATATTGTAAAAGTCTATAACTTAGTCAGTTCTTAGTTTATTGTTAAGGATGAAATATAGCTTAAAAGAGAAAATATAGGATAGTAAATCTAAAGACCTAGTATTTGCTTAGTAAGCAAGAAAAAACTGTATTAATTTTGTAATTTAAAAGTTTAATTTTACTCTCTATATAACTACTTATAACTTTTTGATTAACGTTTAAAATAACTTTTATTAAATATATGATAGAATTTAGTATTTTTTCTCTATATATACCAGTTGTTACTATTTATTTATTACTTAAATATTTCCTTATTTAATAAAAAATTTACAAAGCATAAAATTTGACTTTTTTAATAATAAAATAGTATTATTACTAAACTAGTACTTAGTATGCCTGTAAGGGACTGGGTGCTCAAGGAGATAAAGGTGCTAGAAGAATACCTATAAATTTAATTAAAAGTCTAAAGTTAAGCTTTAGACGTCGAACTTATATATCTAGGGTTCGCATAACTAAAGGTTAAGAATCTAAGGCAATAACTAGGCGTAGCCTATTATATACCTCTCTTTCTTCTATTAGGGATAAAGAAAAATCTCCGCGTCTTATCTTACTATATAGCTTTATAATTATTTTATTATTTACTTATAATTCTCTTACTATTATAAACCTTTTACTAGTTTTATTCTCGCGTGTATAATTTTATATTCTTACTATAAGTAGTTATTATAGCGGTGTATTCGCGCTAGTGCGTTTGCTTATTATGATATATACAAAATTACTTCTCGCCTAGCTTTTAAATTTTACTTTTTTATACTTTTTGTCCGTACGCAGTACGGGCAGCTACCTAATGCGATGTCTTAAGACAGGTGATAATGGTTATGTAATACCGCACAGGCAAAGGCACCGGCCACAGGCATGGTGCGCGAACATTAATCCTTATAACCCTCTTTCCCCCGTACGTAGACAAGACAGACAAGACTTGAATACCAGACCCTTTTCTCACCCGTATCATCGTACAACTATCTAGCCCTATCATATCGCGATATGCTTGGCTTAGTATAGCCCATTCAACACTTTTTATATATCTTAACTTTGTGCACTATAACGTTTTGCTTTTAGCCTAGTTTTTTTTTACTTTATAATATAATTTCATTCTTTATTTTAATAAGATAGCTAGCCTTTTACGTAATACTTACGCGGCGAAGATTTTTAAACGTCAAATATATACTAATAATTTTAATAATAAAATAAAGGAAGCCATATCCCTATAATAATTACTTAGTTACTAACTTAAAAAGGCTTAGCTTTTAAAAATAAAACTATTATTTTTAACGCTAGCGTAATCCTCCTTAGCTAGCTTATTAAGAAGTTTAGTCTTTCTAAAGCTTGCGAAGTAAGTTCTAAATTTTCTTTTATACTTTTTTTTCTTTTTTTACTTTTTAACTTAGCTTCTTACTCTTCTAACCTCCTTTTTAGTTCTTTATTAGCCTAGGTGTACGTACTTACTAATTTACTAAGCTTAGCTTTTAAAGTTTAATCTTACTACGCGCGATAATTAAGCGCTAGTATATTAACTATATTACTTATAAACGTGTCTATTAGTAGGTGCTAGTAGGCAAGATAGTGTCCAGTAAGGAAGTGCTATACTTATAAGCTTATTAGCTATACTAGACAAGTATGCTTTAGTCTAACTTATTCTAAATAACTTTAAGGTATGCTCTACTAATCTCTTCCCCTATCTAGATTTAGCCTGCCCTTAAAGAAGTTAGCCACGAAGAGTTTACTAATATTATAATTATTAGTATAGGCTATCTTATAAATAAGATTTTAAAAAGTAGCCAGAAGTAAAAGATCTTTTTTATTAACTTTAACGTATTCTAATCTGCTTATAAGGTTATTATTATTAATTACTATACCTCCTTTAAGAGCAAGACTACTATTACTTTAGGCCCTATTACTACTTTTTTTAAGACTATTTATCTCTTAAAGCGCATCGCTATCGCGGTTAAAAAAGCTTTTAATTTTTTTTAAGTTTATACTACTAACTGTAAGGCATTTTATTAAGAGTATAAGAACTTTTTTATAAGTTTCTTTTAAATATTAAAACTATCTTTTAAGTTTAATATTGTATAGCTTTTTAGCAAGTTTATAATAGAAGATAAAGGTATTATAATAGATAGTTTCTAAGTAATAGATAATATCCTCGCGGGAGCTAATATACCTATTTTAGCCTATTAGGGCTTACATTACTAGCTTTAGACTATTATAATTAAGGAGTGCCTAAGTAAGGTGGATAATAGCTTCTTTAACCTTAGTAGTATATTAGATAGCAGAGAGGATAACCTAGAAATTATTAAGAAAGATTTTACTATTTCTTAGAAGTTAAAGATACCCTCTTTATCTAGTTCCTCTCTCTTTCTTATTTTTAGTTTACTTCTAAGGCTCCCTTGTTTCGTAAGGGTTATCTCTTATTATTATAAGGACTATTTAGTTTCCTTATTATCCTCAGTAGTTTTAAGAGTTTTTAAGTTACTTTTTTAGAATTTCTTCTTAACTTTCTTCTTTAAGTAGATATAATTACTTACACCTCCTTTTAGCCTAATTCTTAGTCCTGCCTAATATTTAACTTTATCCCTTAGTAGTATTACTTTTATCCTTATCTTAAATATCTTTACCTAACAAGATTTCTTAGCTTAACGAGGCAAACATCTTAGAGCCTCCTTTAGTCCTTAATAAAAGCTAATTTAGGGGATATCGCAGTGGAATCCTGTTAAAAAAAATTTATTATAATTTTAATATAGCTTAGTAAAGGTTCTTACGAGGTTCTTAAGTTCTTTAGGAGTAGTTTTTTTACTATACTAAATATTTTACTCTCTTACCTCTATAGGACTAACGTTTTTTATATATATTAATTATACTATACTCTTCTTCTCTCTCTTTTATTATAATTACTTTAGACTAAGCGTTATTAGTAATTTAGCTAGGGAGAAGGTTTTATAAGGCTAATTTAAACTTATTTATGTAAAACCTTAGGTGCATGTTTAGTAGGATATCGAGTTCTATAATATAAAAGTTTATTACTTTCCTTATAGTAAACTTTTCTTACTTCTAGTTAAGCTTATTACTTAGACACTGGTTTTATAGGTAGTCCTTATACTTTAGCTATACTATATTTTCTTTTTTTAAGATTAAAGCGTTTTTACGTTAACAGGTTGCCAGGCGCTCTTATTCTTATTTAGCTATTATTATTTTTGTCTAGGTAAAGTTAAAATCTTTTTTAAGCTTTTTTATTATTACCTTCGCAGATTTTTTTAAAATTAGTTCTAAGTTCTAAGGCTAATCTATATATCTTAAAGTTCTTAACTAGGTTAATATTCTAACTATAAGATAAAAACAATAGGCTAACTCTAATTAATATAGCTTTTCGTCCTTCAACAGCTATTTAAGCTATAGGAAGCTACTTTATCTAATTATCCTATTACTAGTTATAATATGCCTAAAGGTAGGCTTTAAGGATAGAGTTTATTTATTCTATTTACTTATCCATCTTTAGGTACTTCATTATAGATAGTCTTTAGTTAATGCCTACTTATTTATAGAGCGTAGTCTAAAATTTGCTTACGAACTATCCCCCGCGGTCTAATATAATAAAGGAGGGAAAGAAGTAGTTTACTACTTAATGTTAAAAGAACGCTATCGTAACTATAAGTATATTAAAGTTTAGGAAACTAATAAACTTAAGGTCCTTACTAAGTCTATATATATTTATTATAATATTCGTGCAGCTATCGCTCTTAGGTAAAGTAATAATAAAGTCTATTATAATATCCTTCTATCCTTGTTTAAGTAGTACTAAGGGCTTTAGCAGGCCCTATTTTACTTCTTTTTATAGTTTAGTTTTTTTATAGATATTATAGTTCTTAATATACTAGCTTACTTAGTCAGATATTCTTAGGAAAAAGTAGTCTTAAGTAAAAATCTTATAGATATTTTTTTTAAGTATTTTAAAGTTAAGGAACTATAGGGGACTACTATTAGCTTTATTTATAAAAGTTTTAATATTAGTACTTATTATTTTAACCTATAGTATAAGTACCCTTAGTTATCTACATTATATTCTAAGATACTAATAGATAAATTCTACTTAGGTTTGAACTTCTTAAGCCTGTTCTTAATATAGACTTTTATTTTATTATATATACTATCTTTATCGTGTTTTGCCTCTTATTATATAGTATTAAAGTCTAGTTTACGTCGTTGGGCAGGGTTATCGACTCCTTAGAGGGTTAATATAAGTAGTTTAAAACGTGTTAGGTAAGCGAGCACTAGGTTCTTATCTATTTTAGTATAATTAAGTTCTTTTATAGTAGTAGGTGTTTAAGGAATAAATAACTTTAGGCTATTTTTTTATTAGTTTTTTTAAAAAATTATAAAGTGCCTTAATTTTAATTTATTATTTTTATTACCCTTTAGTAGGTTTTAGTCTATTTAAGAAAGGGCGTTTACCTTAGAGTTTACTAACCCTAGTTTATATATAAATTTTATATTAATATAGCTAAGTATGTCTGCCTATTAAACGTATTGTTTATATAACCTTTATTTAGTAGCAAAATACGTAAGGTTTTTATAATTATTATAGACTGTAAGGGGCTTTACTACTTAATATATATAGTTTTATTTATTTAAGTATTTAATAACTGCGAGTATCTCTTTATTATAGATAGTATAGTTATATTCAATTAGGCTATTCTTTGCTAAAAGGTAAGCTATTAGACGTAGAATCCTATTATTATTATACTAAGAGAAGTATCACCTTATTAACTAGCTAGAAACGTTTACTTCTTGTACTAATTTTTATTTAAGGTTAAAGTAGGCTACCGCGGAATCTATATAGAATGCTATTTTTAAAAAGTTAAATATATGCTATTACTCTTATCCTTAGATAAATTCTACCCCTTTACTAACAAGCTTTATTAGAGGGCTTACTACACTAAAAAAGCCTTATATAAATCTCTAATAGACGTTCGCGAAGCCGATAAAGCTCTCGACTTTTTTTTCTAAATTATTTAGACTTTATCTAGATCTATGCTTACCCCCTTATTAACTGCTATAATAAATTTAAGGTATTTAGTCTTTTTAGCGTAGAATTTAAATTGTTTAATATTTAAATATAATTCTATAGTTTTTAACTTCTAAATTATGGTATATACTTTCGCTTCATGGTCTTTTTAGCTACTACTAGAGAAGATAAGAACGTTATCTATATACGCTAAGTAGTAGTTATTAAGGTACTTTTTTAGCACCTAATTAATATACCGCTAAAATATACTTAGCTTGTTAGCTAGACTAAAAAGATCTACTAGCTACTTATAAAGACTAAATTAGGTTTTAAACGCTATTTTCTATTTCTCGCCTTTTACTATCTAAAGCTTATAAAAGGCTTAAATTACGTTAAGTCTACTAAACTATTTAGCCTTGATAAGGAGCTAAAGGGTCTTACTAATTAATAGTAAAAAGTACTAATCCTTCTTTAAAATAGCATTTAAAGCTTAATAATTAATATAAAAGTATAGTCTTTTACTAGCTTTCTTAGTAAATAATATTAAAGTAGTAGCGCTGGGCTTACTTACTTAAATAAAGTTTTTATTTAAGTATTTAGTAAGCTCTTTCTAAAGAACAAGCAACTTTTTACAAGATATATTAAATAAAGGGCTCCAGAGGATTTCTAGGGTCTTACTATCTTTTTCTATAAGAGGGATAGAAAGATTTACTCTAGGTCTATAGTACGGGGGGAGCTTATTAGCTTATTTCTTATAAAAGATACGCTATAAGCCTTTAAAAGCTTTAGGTAGTAGCTTTTGTAAGTTTACTTTTAGCTTACGGGTTAACGACTTTTATATATCCTTTATTAATATAAAAAACACCTTAGCTCTATTCTTAGCTATTAATTATGCTAATTTAGGGCTATAAAGGCTATAACTAATACTTCTTAAGGCTTTATTAAGTTTTTTCACATTTTTAGTTATAAATGCAAGTGCCTAAACTTTTAATTTAAATTAATTTCTTTAGTAAGGCTAGTTTAACCTTATTTTTTTTAGGTTAGGAAAAGGATTAGATCGTGTAACTTATTATTAGGTAAGACATATAACTATATTAGTTTTATACAGCTATTAATATTTATTTTTAGTTAGACTACTTTGCGTATAAAGAGTTGCATGTCTCTAATACTAATAATTTTTTATAAATAGGATAGATTCTCCACTGTTGGTAGGCATTTATTATAAAAAATTACAATATAAATCTAAATGTTAGATAACCTAAATTATTTATTGTTAATATAAATATAATATTATTAATAAGCGAGTATACTATTACTAGTATTAACTCCAGCTATAGCTTTTAAAAGTTGTTAAGATTTTATCTTTTACTCTTTTCCTACTTTTACCTTTTAGTGGCGGCTATTACTAGAAGAATCTAGTTTTCTAAATTAATAAAAGCTATATTAAACTATTTATTACATTTTTTTTAAGTAATAGGTATGGTAGCGCGAACTTGTACTAGCTTAATTATAAGTAAAAATTTATACTACTTTACGCAGTGTCCTATATTTTTATAATAAAATTAGGAATTATTCTTCTTACAGGTTTCTATTATCTCGCGCGATATATACACGACTTATTTTGAGGTATTACTAGATCTATATCCTATAGCTCTATTTACTACTTAGTGTCTTTTATTTTAGCTTTATTAGCTAGACATCCTTCTAAAGTTAGCTTAAGTAGGTTTTTAATTTATCTTGTCTAGCGTCCCGCTCTTAGCAGAAAACGTTAACAGCTATAATTTATTTTAAAAGAATTTTTTTTAACCTTATTAACTCTTTTTTAAATCTTTTATAGATCCTAATTGTTACTTATATTTACTATAACTATTTAGTCCCGTAAGTTATTACGAAGGCTCTAAAAATCTTTTTTTTTTTTAAAATCTCTTCATTATACTCCTTATCTTCTACAGTGTAGTTATCTAAGTTAAAATTATAATACTTATAGTTTCCTTATTATAATATAAGTAAATAGTTACGAGCGATTTCTTTGGCTAGGTAGTTATAAAAGTTATTGTCTAATAATTTCTAAAGGTTAGCTTTAGTGCGTTTTAGATAGTACTTTAAGTACGTAATTTCTCCTATCGCTGCACGTTCTGTTAATTAACTAATAATATATGTACATATATTTTTAAAGGTAGTCACTATCCTCTAAGAGCTCATATTATATTATTATCTTAAAGTAGTAGTAATTCTGTTATTCGCTATTAAAGTAAGCTAAATTAAGGATTTTAGAATAGTAGTTTCTTTCTTAGTTTAAGATAAGCACTATTATTAATCTTTTTAGTAGTTCTATTTATTAGTCTACTTCTAATAGCTAATTTATACCTCTTGTTTTTTAAAAAATATTATTATGTTATTAGGGGTTCTTAGCGCTTACTTACTATCTTTTTTAATTAGTCCTTTTACTTCTTATAGTAGAGTCTAAAAGGTATTCGAAAGGTTAATAAGTACTTTAACCTTACTTAGAAATTACTATATTTTATTCTCGTTAACTTCTAATACCTAGAGTTTAGTTATAAATAAGTAGACTATTTTTTTTCTTTTTAATTATTACTTTTTTATAAGCTAATAGCTTACTGCGTATAATTATTCGCGCTAAAACGTAGGCCTTTAGTAAAAAGTCCTATTCTTAGTTCTACAACTTTTTTATTTAATAAAGATAGTCTTGCTAGCGTTAAGTCTCTATTAAGACTTTTTTTAATTACTTATTTAGGAGGATTTTATCTTCTTATAGGTCTAGGCATCGCCTTTACAGTATTTATTTACGTAAGTCTTTGAACTTTATATGCTACTTTATAGCTTTAGTTTATAATTATATTTAAAATATACTCGTCTCGCGACGGGTAGAAGTAATTAAATTTAATATAAGAGGCTAAGTGCTTAAGAAGCTAAAGATACTTCGAAAAATACTTATAAATTTAATAAAATATTTAAAGTTAAGCTTTAGCTATTAAACTTATATATCTAGGGTTCACATAATCGAGGGTTAAAGATCCGAGGCAACAACTGGGCGTAGCCCATTACATACTAACCCTTAGCGTCTATAACGTCCTTATAATGCTTAGGTATAGATAATATACAATTATCTATAGCCACTTAGGATATATTATTCCACTCTTCTTTAATAACTCTTATAAAAGCCTCTGTACTTTCGTCGTTATTTCCATATCCTAAATCACCCCTCTATCTTTTGATAAGTCTATTCTTTAGTAGACTTCAGACGTTTTCGATAGGGTTTCGGCCCAGTGAATAGGGGGGGTGAGGATAAAGTGTAATTTTATATCTTTTGAAAAAAAAACTTTAAAACCTCTTCTGTTTTATAAATTTTGGCTTTATCTTATTACAATTACTATCCTGTATAGCTTTTAACATATATCTTTATATAAGAAAGTCATAAATGAATATGTATAAATATATAAGTTATTGTTTGATAGAACATGAAAAAGAAAGTAATTAACGTACTTCTCTTTACATGCTATTTAACAATAGGATTTATGACTTCTCTTATACAATGTTTATTATTAAAGTTTGTTATTAATTTTACCGTTTTAATAATAACTAATTCGGACCTTCCACCTATCTAAATAGAACCTTAAACTTACACAGTTATATCTCGGTCTATAATTAGGTTAGTTTAATAGTGATTAAAAAACGTAAATTATAGAAAATACGAAATGTTTCGTTTCATAACTTAAGATAAAAAAAGTTAATTTGACGTACTTGTAGTTTTAGTAAAACTTGTTTTTTTAACTTACTTATTTCTCCTTTTTCTATAAATATCTATCCTAGAACCGTGACCTCATTGGATTGCTGACTCATTAGAGAATATAATCTTATTAAGATTTATGTTTTCTTTAGGTCTTAGTTGTTCTTTAGCAAAACTAAGCCTAGTTTTAGCTTTTTTACTATTTAAAATAGCTTTTTAAGAGTTTATTTTAATAGTATAACCCTTCTCTTTTAAAGCCCTTTATAAAGTTCTTTTAGAGATATTATAGCTATTTTCAGCTAATAGTTTTTTATTTAGCGTTTTAGGATCTTTAGTTAAAGCTTTTATCTCTTAAAGAACCCTTTGTTATTCTTACTCTTTTAACTCTTCTAATATTAAATGAATTTTTTAAACTTTGATACGTTGTATAGTATTATAAATAGCTTTTTGAGTTTTACTAAGAGTAGAGCTAATAGTGGAAATAGGGGCCCTTAAAAGCAAGTCAACTTCGTATTCGAGATTTGAAAATTGTGGAGCCATTTTGAGGAAATATAAGGTATAGAGAAAGGTTTAAGAAAAGGTTTCTTATAAGCGATATTACTAGTAATCTATTATATAATATAAAGAAGTTAAAGTGGGTCCGAACAATTTAATTTTAAAATAATCAAAATTTTAGATAAGAAACTTATTATAAAAATTATATTATATAAGCTTAGCTATGATAACTAGACCCACAAATATCCTAGCAGAATACGTACCCCAGTTTTTAAAAATAAAATTGGCTTTAAACATTTAAAATAAAATACTTTTATTCCACATAATTTTTTCTAAAATAAAATTATGAGTAAACATAAATTCTAAATATCAAAATTATAGTCTTAAGCATTTTCTTTAAAATTATATTTTATTCCTGACTGGGAACTTAACATTGGCTAAGTTATAGAGCCTTCAAAATTATAACTTTTAAGAGTACTCTATTTTTATCACCCTACCGTATATAAAAAGTTAAGTGAAGAGATGATATCTAAGAAATAATAAAATTAATAATAGACTAAAATAACCATGCGTAATCTATATTAGCTAGCTTATTAAACGTCTTCTAATAAAAAATGCTGTTAAAGTTAAGTAAAGTATTATAACTATTACATTTATTTATATTATAGTGCTAAAAGATAAAACATATATAGATTTACTAGTAAAGATAAATATAGTAAGTATTATTATTGTAGTTACTATAATTAAACTTGAGACTAAAAAGAATTTTAGGTTAGCAAAGTTCCTTTATAGAAAGGTTAGTAATAGTAGCTATTATAATAATAATAAATAATATTTCTATACTAGTTATTAATATATTATTAACGTAAATACTAATTAAAATATCGTTAGTCTTTTTAAAGTAGATATAAAGGTTAAAGGCCACTAATATATATATTTATTAATAAAACTATTTACGTAAGGTATTATACTATTTATAATTAGACTAATTAAGGCTATAAAGTGCTTTTAAATGCTCAAAAATTAAATTACCAAAGTAGCTAATACCTAGCAGGTAGCGCGTATATATAGGCTACTTTAGTAGGCTATTAAGGTACGTAGCTTTAAAATCCATTTATTATAGTAGCTAGCCTATATATAGTGCTAGCTATATAATAAGGCGTACGCTATTATGGCGTAACGTACTTCACAAGCGAGCGACTCACTCTGCCAAGACCCTACCAAAATCTACACTCTACACAATATAGTACAGAACGCGCATAAATAGTTATAAGAAATTATAATAGGCTAATCTCCTTAGAATTTACTTTTACTTCTTTTTTACACGTGCGTAAGTTATGCCTAGCCTCGCCATAGCGCTTATAGTGTTATTAAGTAGGCTTACCTTTATTAGTGCGCATCCTCTTCTTTGCCTTTCTCTTATTACTATACGCTGTAACGTCCTTTAGGGTAGCTAGTTACTAGCTATTAGTAACTATAAAGACTCTTTCCTACTATAGTTACTTTCTCTTATATAATATTTATCGTATAGTAGCCTTATTAGCGGCTTAAAGCTTAGCGTTATATTTTATTATTAATACTAAAAAATGCGCTATTAGCTTAGCGTCTTTTATAAGCTTTTTAACTACTTTAACTATACTTATTAAGGAACTATTTTGGTGCCTTTAAATCCTCTCCTTTACTAGTATTAATTATAATCCTAACTCTAGAGTATTACTTAGTATTTATAACTACTACGTACTATTATATATAGTATAAGGCGAAGGCGTACGCAGATAGACGTTAAGCTTTAATATTATTACTTTTAAGTTAAGGGACATAAGGCTAGCGTCTTAAAAGCTTTCTTAAATATTATTTTAAGTAATTATAGCCTTAAAAGTAGTAATAAAGTAAGGTAAGAACTTAATTTTAGTAATATATTAATACTATAAACTAAGCTTGTTTATTATCTAGCTATTCTTAGAGACTCTAAAAACCTAGTCGCGAGGTAGATCCTTCTCTTAGTACTAGGTAGAGAGGTAGTACTTGCCCTAAAAGATAAGGAAGGGTAGAATTGCCTAGCCTATTGCATTAACGTCCTAGATAGCTATTATCTACTATTAATTACCTTACTATAAGCTCTGTAGTCTAACTTAACGCTTAAAGCCTATAATAACTACTTTTATTAATATTATGTCTATTATAAAGCTAGACTTGTTAAAGTTGTAGGTCTCTTCGTCTAGGATGCTATACTTAGCTTTAGTATTTACTATAAGCTAGAACTAGCCTTGTATAACCTTAGGATTCTTATTTAGGGCTCTCTTATAGTTATACTTTTAATTAAACCTTATTTTAAACTCTAACTAGCGCTTAATAAAGTTTATAGCTTAGTTTTAGTTAACTAGGTCTTAGTAGCGCTTAGCTAGTAAGAAATTAGCTATATCTTTTATAGTAATAAGCCAGGGCGGAAATCATCGCGTGTCTAGGTTAAGTATATACTAAATAATAACCTACTCTTCTATTATAAGTAGCTTTATTAAGTTAGGCGTATAATTATGTTAAAAAGTAATTCTAGCGCGTTATTAACTAAGTAATTTTTAAAAAACGTTATAGATAGCTACAGCGCATCATTATAATAGATTTATATTTTATTTAATAGCCTAAAGCGCGAGCTATAATTAAACCTTTTTTAATTATAGTAGCTAATAAGGTAGTTAAAATATCGCGTTATACTATAGGTAATAGTATGTTTTAATAGGGTCTTGGCGGAGTGAGTCGCTCGCTTGTGTGAGTCGCTCGCTTGTGAAGTACGTTATAACTAGTAAGTCTATATTTTAATAAAGAACTCTAAGGGGCTAAGAAAAGCTCTAGGTAATGAGTTACGCTTTACGCTTTATTATTTTACTATATTTTTTTAATATTAAATATTTAATAAGTGTTAACGTACCTCACGGGCGAGCTACACACACGGGCGAGCTGGACACTCTATTTTACTGGTAAAATCCTTGTTTTTACACCCCTGTTAACCCATTAATACTCACTAATAAAATCTAAAAACTTAATATGACAAAATTATAGATATTAAGATAAAGTTTTGAAATTTTGTAGCTCTAGTGTATATAGTTATAGAGATATAGAATTTGGGGGCCAAATAATCCCTGTAATTTAGTGATTCTTAAATAACCTCTTACCCTTTTCAGCTAGGGCTTAGTAACATTAAATATAGAAGACCCGCGTAGGTCCAGCCTAGTATGTACAGTTTTAAAATTTATTAATTTATATTGAGAGAGTTAACAGGGGCATTAAAACCAGGATTTTACTAGTAAAATAGAGTGTCCAGTTTGCCCGTGTGTCCAGCTCGCCCGTGAGGCACGTTAACTAATATAGCGTCTAGTAATAACTTTAATATATTTATACTTATATACATGCTATTAACCTTATAAGTCTAAATCTTATATTAGACTAATAGGCGCTAAAGTCATATAGTAATATTATTTATAGCTATATTATAGGTACGTGGCACCTTATTACTAGTAACAATTATACTATAAGCTTTTATATATCTTACAAATAAGTTATTTGGTAGGGTAAGTAGAATTAGTATTAAAAAATTAGTAATTAGTACGTGATTATTTTAAGCTTCTTAAGCCTTAAGTGAAGGCTTAATAATTTACCTAAAATAAGTAATTATAGTATATATATTAGACGTCAGTGTGTTATTGCGTGCCTAAAAGAATATAGAACCTTTAATCCGTAGGTATATAATAGCGGGTTATTAATGTCCTTAGTAAGTGGGTTTTATATATTTTATAAGGTAGGCCTGCCGTGCGAGGGGCTAATAGTGGATAGAGCTAGTGCTATTAACCTAGTCCTAGGTAGCGGGGGTAGTGCCATGTTAGACACTATCTATTAATAGGGTGTTATAAACAGAGCCTAATCCTCCACGCCTACTAAGTTATATATAAGTTAGTAATTATTATATTACTAATTAAGGTAGACGATAGTATGAAATTATTTACTATTTATATAAAGTATAGTGGTGCCTTCTATTTAGCAAAAACATAGTACTAGATATTATTTAATTTAATTATAATATATTAGTTAGGTATGTAGACGTAAGTAGTTTTCGTATTTATTTATAATTAATAATAATACTTACTTTTACGGGATGAAAAAGTTTAGTACTAGATTTTTATGTCTCTTTTAATATATAAGTATAAGCCTTAATACTAAAAGGTAAGAAGTACTTAACTAAATATTTATAATTAAATAACTACTTATAACGTATTTAGTTTAACTTATTTAGTATAGTCGCATACGGCGTAACGTGAGTTAAAAAGTAAGCTATCTACGTAATAGTCTAATTAAAGTATTTGGCTATACTATTAAGCTCGGGTGCAAATAGTAGATTAGTATAGTATTTAATACTATTTTCCTAAAAGCACTTTTAGGGAATAGTCAATAGATATTTATCATTACTATTAAATTTAAGACAGTAAGCAGTCATATTAAATTACTTATATAAATATTACATAAAGTCTATAAATACCTGTACTATATTAGCTTTTTTTAAAAAGTGAACCTAGCTATAGTAGATATATTGATTAATTAATAAAATATAGTCACGTGCACCTCTAAGGCTATACTATAAAAACTTACCTAAAAGGTTAGTATAAATAACTTTTAAAGACTTTATAAATTATTTGCAAGCTACTATATCGTAGACTAATTAGTAATACTTTAATTTTGAAATAATATATGCATTATACTAAAAGTCTTCTAGTATAATTGGTATAATATTTTTTTTATAATATAGACGAGTTAGGTTACGTATTAGACAGTATTTAATAGCATAGTAGAATTTATTATAGAATGCGAAGTAAGCTACTAGTTGAGTAATATATAGCATATTAATATTTATCTTATTAAGGTTCGTAGTAAGAATAGTTAACTAAAATACACTTCTTAATAAAACTATTAGTAGTAATTTAAACGTAGTTATCCCTACTTTAGGTATAATAAGTAGCAGGTTAGTTTAGATCTATATTATACTCTCAATTTAACAGACCTGTAGGATAAGATCTATTTACTTTTATAAATTAAGTATAGGTTATTCCTAATAGTGTTTATTTTATAGTAGTTATAAATGTACGCCTATAAAAATAGGTAGATTTACTAAAATTTACTAAAATAACGCGCGTTAATTAGTATAATCTTTATAAAATTATTAAGTAGTTAATAACGTAAATAAATTATTCTAACGCTATAAATAAGTAGCTTAAGTTTTTTAGTAATTATAATTATCCCGCGTCCTAGTAAAATCGTTAAGAAGTTATGAATATAATTAGATATATATTTTAAAGCACAAGTACTGAATAGCTAAGAAATAAGAATATTAAAAAGTTAATAAAAAATAGCGTAGGAATATACGTTATTAGCGCGAACGCACTTACTATTACTATTTACTAATGTTTTCAATAGGTTTAGGAAAGGACGAAGTATAATTAAGTTAATTACTAAGTATATAGTAAAAGCTTGTATTTTATCATTACTATCTTTTAAGTTACTATTTAATTTAATAGCTTTATCTAAATTACCTTTCTATTATTTGCTACTATAACTACTACTAGTAAGGCCACTAAATATTTTACCTTTTAGTAAGGTAATTTTTTATTATTATTTCTCCTTATGCTTACGGGGCCTTTATAGTTAGTATTATATAGCTAATAAATACAAGCTTACTTTTCTAGCACTAGGTATACTTATTGATAGCCATAGTAATAAAAGATTTAATTAAACAGAATTTTCTACTATATACTAAGTAGGTGGTAGTTTATCGCGCTACGTACGCTATAGATAAATTAATAGTATTTAAACTATATGTTTTACTAATATTTAGTATTTTAGGTTTAATATTCTAGAACGTAGTAAGTTAGTAAGTAGATAGGTTATTAACTATATTATGTATTATATTTAGCAGGGTAGCTAAATGAAGAAGTTTTTAATAATATTATCATTAAATATAGTTTATATAGACATAGCTATAGGCTATATAGATAAAATATAATACTTTTAAATGTATATCTAGTAATTATAAAACTTACTAAGGTATAGGCGAAAGTTATTACTATTCTTATACTATAAGTTAGTTAACGTATAAAATAGCAAGCTAAATAATTAGTTAGTAAAATAGTTTTAGGCCGCGGGCAACGTCTTATAATTAAATTTTTTATATTTTTTGCGTTCTAGACGTTAATAATAGTAGTATTTACTCTATTAGCTAGTATAACTAGTTATAGCTTCTTTTTAAAGATAACTAGCTATAGCTCTACATATTAGAAGGTAATAGTCTAGGCTAATTAATATTTTAGAAAGTTCTTACTATAGAATTTAAGCTTAGGTAGTAACCCTAGGTCTAGTTTAAACTATATAGTTAATAGTAAGCAAGGTCCTTAGTAAAGGCTAAGGTAAGGAAATTGCTAAGGACAGCGAAAGCAGGGGGTGATCGCTCAGGCGTCGGCAGCCGGTGATGCAGCGGGTAGCTGGGCGGCATCAGTGGCTCAACAGCGTGCAGTGTACCCGCCAGTGGCCTGTAGGCGTAGCGGAGGTTGCAGCTGCGTAGAGCGTAAAGGAGATATCCCTATAGCCGGTGCAGCGGTGTGGTGAGCGTGCAGGCCGGGCTCATAACCTATTGAAGTTGAGTGTAAGAGTATACAATTATGTAGGCGGGAAGCCGCCTAACGTGTCCGTGCGCGTAACGATCGGATTCGCGTAACGATCGCCGAACACCAGAACAGCTCTATCAGCAATAAGGCAATAGAGCCACCCACAGTTAGTATTATTATAAGATTTTCTAGTTGATTACTATATAGATCCTTGCGATTGATTTTCACTATTTATATCTATCAGGAAGCTTGACGTCGCGGCCGCTGCGTGTAGATTTGGTTGGGGCAGCAGATGCGCCCTCTGAGGCCTCCCCAACATCTGTAGCATCAACACCACGTTTCTGACGCTTTCTGCTCTGTAGAGATGGCTGAGAGGCCTTTCTCTTACCCTTTTGGGATAGTTGTAGAGCTTTTTCTGCATCGCGGGCAGACTTTTGGGCAGCGCGCTGAGCTGCCTTTTCGGCTCTCTCCTTCTCCTTCGCCTTCTTAGCTGCCTCTCGCGCATCACGCTTTTCCTGCTACATTTTCTCCTTGTATAGCTTAGCTACCTTCTTTAGCTTTACTATCTTTGCTTTTTAAAGCTGCTGCTGCTTATCCTCCTGCTCCTTAATAGATTAACAAACACGTGCCTCCCTCACCTTCCTTAGTGACTATAAGATAGCCCCACTATAATACTCCTAGCGCTGTTAGAGATCTAGAGTCTTGCCCTTCTTTCTGCGCTTCTCCTTAGTAGATAGTGCCTGCTTAATCCTATCCATCTCATGTTTAAGTAGCTCATTTTGGACAGATAGGTGGTGGAGCGATTGACGAATCTTCTTTGTATCTTGACTACCCTGATCCTTCACTGCTAATCGTATAAGCCTATCCATCTTTCTCCAATCATGATCGCTGAGCCCTGATGAGGAGTTATCGCCTAATTCTTGATCCTGGGTGAACCTATCAAGGATAGGATTAGGATTAGGTGGCGATATGCCTGTGGCTCTAAAAGAGCTGAGGATAGTTAATTCCTTAAAGGAGGCCTTCCACGCATTCTAGAATAGGGGGAAGAAGTCGTCTTTAGTGATAGAAGCTAGGCCCTGGCTTCTATAAAGGTATCTTGATAGCTCTGCTGAGTAGGCTGTTGATAGAGGCTTAAACATCGCAACGTTAAGTGGCTGAAGCGTATAAGTTGAATGAGGAGGCAGAACAGCAAGCAGGATCTTATTTTAATTATAGTAGTTAATAAAGTCTATGGTGACATGAGATCCGTGGCCGTCTACAATCAAAAGTTGATATGATCGTCGAGTCTTCTCTTTTGTATAGCGATCAAACACCTGCTTAAGCCAAGCAAGCCCGATATCATTGTTCGTCCAGCCAGAGGGTGATGAGGTGATAAAGACTTCATGATATCCTGCCTTAATATCCTCTACCCAGCTTGATTGGATGCCCTTGTTGACAGCCTCATAGATGAGGCTTGGCGGCAGAGCTGATCCATCAGCGCAGATACATGCCAGGAGCGTGATCCATGCGCGATTGCCATCTTGGAGTGATGCCCTAACTTCCTTCTTCTCCCACATTCGTCTGCTGAATATCCTCTTTGATCTACCAACGATACCGATCAGGCAGCCTTTCTCATCCATATTGTAGATATGACGAGGATCTATATGATATTGATCCATCTTGCTGTACAGAAGGTTGAAAAAGAGGCGATATTTATCCACTAAATTAGCTTTGTGGCGATTGCTGTCCATGCCGACTGCCCATTGTACGATAAGATGAATGCTGTGTCGGTTAATAAAGCGCGTAACCTAGCTTTCGCTGACTGACTCCTTTGCTATCGTAGAGGCGAAGTTCTGTATCATCTCTCTAGTAGGAGGCATATGTCTCTCTGTGAGTCTTTTGATATATTGAACAAGCTCCTCCTCTTGCTGTGGGGTGAGTTTCTGCTGGTTGATGTTCTTGACCTGTCGAGGGCGCGTTACTCCCCGATGCCTTCGGCCCAACGTAGATCGCTCAAGTCCACGCCTAGTAGCCACTTCTGTATATGAAAAATCTTCTCCTGGCTCTCGCGATTCGATTTCATCAATCGCATCCTGATACGGATCCATATTGGTGGAGTTATCGCGTGCTGAAGTTAGGGTGTTTGGTGCTGCGCGGGCATTACGCGAATCCGGGCATTACGCGCACGGACACGTTATAGGGCTAGCGTGCTCCTTCCGTATGCCAGGGACCTCCTCCCTCAACACTACTTGGTCGCAAATATATTCCTTGCACTCATCCAAATCATCTCCCCGCATGGCGACTGGAACGCTGACGAATACCCGCACTACATGTTTCTATGACGTCGGCATTTCGGGTGTGCTCCTCGGTGAATCTTACAGTACTACGCATGCTCAACGAGATTCTAGACACTTTGACTTAGAAGTTGGCAATTCAAGTGTTCAGCTAAATCTTGTCGAATACTAGCTTCCTAGCGAGAAGTATGAATATGCAAAGGGTACCGAGCTCAATTGGGAAGAATGTACGATACGTGTTGCGCTACTCACTACCATGGGTAGCTATGCGCAATGTGTGAACGAGCACAGCTGTTGCCTCCGAATGTCAACCGTCGATCTCTACGTCCAGATTCAATCAACCACAAGGGACAGGATCTCATCGCATACTACGCTGAAGTTCTACTATCGCTACACTCCTGTTGACGGGAGCGTCATGTTAACAATGGTCAAAAGATGACCAGGATGAACGCTGCGAACGATCCCTCGTCGAGTCACCTCAACTTTCACCCCATACGATGCCTACCGCACGTGCAAAACCACAAGCCTGAACGGTGGAGAGAGATGAGCGCTACAATACCTGAGGTAATTTGGTAAGCTTATCCCACCCAAAAACGGACCGAAGAGAATCTTCTAGAAACGGCCCGTTTACAGGTACGCAGAATCCACGAATGGGTTCTCAGCGCACAAATTTTTGTGAGGCGCATCGGGTGAGATTTAGTCTTGTGTTTGCATCGTGTGCACCGTCCACGGTGTGGGCAGTTGTAGTAAACAAAGTGATGACCATGCAGCTAAAGAGCCATTACAAAACATGCTCGGAGTAGCCTCCGGTTGGTGCCCCTGCCAAAGCAGTTTTCCCTCCATTCACCACGCGCCTCATCGGCATTTGCAACAATACCTGTGGTACCCAAGATACCTATACGCATCATTCTAGCACACAAGTCAACTCACTCTTCTCGCACATGTACATTATGTGAGCTTGCACTTGCGAGGCAGCCAAGGGTACCCTGTCCCTAATTAGCATTAGAAGCCCTGCGGAAGGTATTCGTTGGCCAAATTGTGAGCAGGTCCACCCTTTAGGAAGACGGTATACAGAAGCCAAGATTTACCGTAGCTTGGCAGGTCGTGCGCGCTGTCAGGTCATGCACACCCTTTTTACTAGTAAATTTAAAGAAAATTACGAACTTTAAAGTCCTATAACTTTATATTAAGGTATTATTTTTTTTAATATCTCTTATAATTATAATAGTATAGTTTTTATATGCAAGGTGTAAAATATAAAAACATATATTATATATATTAATAGAGGTATAAAGTCTGAATTAGAAGAGTATACACTTTTATTAGTAAAAAGGCTATTTTTAAACTCTAATAACTATATAATTACTTTGTAATAAACTTTTAAATCTTTGCTATATATTAACAGCCCTATATAGAACTTATATTCTATATAACTAAGTTAAAGCTGCTTTAAATCTTAAGATATTTAGAATATTCAAAATACGCTAATTTTCCGCTAACTAAAAAAAAACTTTTTATATAACATACCAATAGCTTAGTAATTCTAAATGTGAATTCTATGTAATAGTATTAAAGTGTAGTCAAAGTTTAAAAGTTTATTACAAAGTAATTACAGAGTTATTAAAGTTTAAAAATAGCCTTTTTACTAATAAAAGTGTATACTCTTCTAATTCAGACTTTATACCTCTATTAATATATATAATATATGTTTTTATATTTTACACCTTGCATATAAAAATTATACTATTATAATTATAAGAGATATTAAAAAAAATAATACCTTAATATAAAGTTATAGGACTTTAAAGTTCGTAATTTTCTTTAAATTTACTAGTAAAAGGGTGTGCATGACCTGACAGCGCGCACGACCTGCCAAGCTACGGTATAGTGCGCTTCACGCTTTCCAAGTAGACATCGCGAAAAGTTCCCCACGAAATACTCTTAATTTGTGTTCCCGTCTTGACCGGATTGGCAAGAGCGATGGCTTCATTTCGGGCGCATGACAGGACTGGTGATTCGGCGCCGAGGTGAATCCATGCGAACAACTGACCACCGTATAGCCGGGGATATGAACCAAATAACTAATGTATATCCCCCCGTCTGCCTCTAGAGGTAAGCTATCTCCTATATACCCAGGCGCAAACATCCTAGATAACTGGCAAACAGCAAACAAAAGGAAAATAAGCCATCAGCTCGGTGGCAAACATCAAAAAACAAACAAAAGGAAAACAAGCCATCAGCTCAGTGGCAAACATCAAACCTCACAGGGGATTCCGGACCACCGCAAGACGAATGCATCCGCCCAAAGTATAAGGGCAGTGATGTGCGCGCGCTGCTTTTGAGCATAGAGCTGTGCTGCTGTCACGAATCTTCCACTCCACAATCGTTATCAGCTTTTTCGCCACACGCTCTTTACCATCATGGGGTTTCTCTCGTCGCTAAAGCCCATGGGCACATTGGGTCTATTTTCAAGAATTGTTCACTTAGGCTCCATTATTTCGTTCACCGAAGCCCAAGACGACTCTACAAGGCTCAGAGACTGCCTGACCAACACAAGCATCTCGCCTTCCCTCGCAACCTTCTCGGATGAACCGGAATGGCAGAGGGCTACTTCCCCATGGTCTCTGCGGTTCAACCCTAAGCCAGCCGCGGTTGTGGTCCCTCGCACCAAAGAGGAGGTTGCCGCTACGTTGGCGTGCGCCGTTGAGGCGGGCGTTCCGGTCTCCGCGCTCGATGGAGGACATTCCTATGGAGCATATGGTCTCGGCGGTGTGGATGGAGTACTCGTAATTAACATGGAGCGCTTCACCGAAACCACGTTCGATGAGGCCACTGGTCTATTCACGTATGTACTCCAATCAAACATGGGATCTGTACACCTCATTCTAACGATTCTAGCTACGGCGGTGGAAGCCGAGTCGGTCCGGCTGCAACCTGGCTTTGGGAGAATCACGGGCGTCACTTCCCACACGTCAGAGCCAACTGGGTTGGTCTCGCCGGGTCTTCGAACGGCGGTGGCTTCGGTACAACCAGCCGCTTCTTGGGCACGCCTATGGACAATCTCGAGAACGTTGAGGTGATGCTATACAACGGCACCATCGTAACCACTTCTCGCACAGAACACCCCGAGCTTTTCTTCGTTATCCAAGGCGCTGCCTCATCGTACGGTATCATGTTGTCCCTGACCACTCGCACATGGAAACCGGAATTCAACATCGTCACCAACTTCACCATCTCCCTTGGTGCCGTGGATCTCGATACAGGCGCCCAAGCCCTTATCGACATCCAAGACTGGGCTATGAATGAAGCTCTCGACACATTTGCCCTGCGGTGGCAACTGGCTGGCGAATGGAACGGAAGCGGCTACTTCTACGGTAACCCGGATGAATTTGACGCCTTATTCGCGTCGCTTGTTGCACGCCTTCCACCCACAACTACGACCAGAAAGTCCACCGCCGATTTCTGGGCCATGGAGAACTTCGCCGTCCCGCTCCTGAACGGCACTGCGGATACCTTCCCTCCACGCAGCATGTATCTGCAAGCCCTGGTCCTGCGTTCCGACCAGCCTTTCACATTCGAATCGGCTAAAGCGCTATACCAATACACGACACTAGCCTTCAACCGCACGGACATGACCGAGTTCGGCTTCCTGGACCTCTGGGGTGGCGTTACCAGGGACGCTGACGACTCTAAGCAAGCAATGAATTACGCGAACAACCAGTGGCTCATCCGGTGGGAAGGGCGTGCAATTTCTCAATGGCCTGCTGACGGCATCGAGTACATGCAAGCTGGGCTCAGGCCTTTCAAGGAGCAGTTGAAGAAGGAGGGAGTGTCGCTGAGAGGCTTTGTCAACTACAGGGACACGGAGCTCACCCTACCTGAATGGAGTGTGCGCCTCTACGGTGACAACTTCGAGAAGATGAAGCGGATTAAGGCGGAGCTGGATCCCCTGGGTGTGTTCACCACGCACCCTCAGAGCATTCCCTCGTCGTGAGGCAGTTGAGGGGGGATTTCTTTGCGCCTTCACGCATGGGAGGCTTCCGCAAGACGGCCGCACAGTGATGAGGTAAGATGGGTAAGCAAAAGCCTTTTGGGAAGCTGCCCGGAACCCGTTCGCGGTGCGAGGTGGTGAGGTGGCGGGAGACTGCATGCGTAGTTCAACGCGATGCTGTGTTTAGTGTAAATATATTTATTCGATTCAAACATAACAGAAGAGCTGGCGGAACGGCCGCTTTGGGGGTCTAGAGCCTCGATCGCCGTTGTGACCATGCGGCTGTAAAACGCGGACCACTTTGATTCCTGGAACATCGCAGGTCGCTTTCCGCTGAGGTTCCGTCCCCGGCGGTCATCGCAGGTGCACGTAGGCACCCGTGCAGGGGGAATCGATGATTCGACAAGATCGTAATATCAAAGGTGTAGCGCGGACTAGACCGCTGAAGTTCGGTTAGCATCCGAAGTTGTACAGTTTTTCCAGCGGCCAACATCCTCCGTTGCGAAGGAGAGTCGCAACTCCAGATCGTAGCAAATGACAAGGTGAGCTTAGCGCAGGACGAGGTAGCAACTCCTCTAGCCATCAGTTATCACACCGCAAAGCCAGCTCAATTAAGCCTCTATACGTCACTTTCCCTCCTTTAAATTATTTTAGGGTCCCCAAAGCCGTATCAATCCCACCTTTTCTCTCCGTTGTTGAAGTTCAACTGGCTATTCTCGGAGCACGCAATGGAAAACCGCGTTCGCGCAATAAAAGCGGGGTCCGGCTGTTGACATCCTCACAATCGCGGAAAAAAAAAGAAAAACTAGAAGTCGAAGAAGTAAGCTATAAAGTATCGTAATGCTCGTTGCCAAGTGACCAATTCGTATATAATTTCTCCGACATTTGAGATGACGCCTATCCGGGCGTTGTTGCTCGCTTCTGTAGGCGCTACTGCTGTTGTAGGCTCCGCCCAACATACGATCCTCGGCTCCGCCAATGTCACGAAGCCAAACTTTATCTTTATTATAACAGATGATCAGGATTTGCATCTGAACTCGATTGACTACCAGCCGTCTGTTCAGAAGCACTTTGCACAGGAAGGAACTTGGTTTAAGAAGCATTTCTGCACAGTTGCTTTGTGCTGCCCATCTCGTGTGTCATTGTTGACAGGGAAGGCCGCGCACAATACCAATGTCACAGATGTCTCTGCACCGTACGGTATGTTACGATGTATCACAAACGGTGAGGACGATACATTGACATTCGACAGGTGGATACCCAAGGTTTATCGAGGAAGGCTTTAACAATGACTACCTGCCAGTCTGGTTGCAGAACGCTGGGTACAACACATATTACACTGGCAAGATGATGAATGGTATGCACGGCATCGTCCCTCAATGGAGTGCAATCACTAATTGATGCCAGGCCATTCGCTTAGTACATACAACAACCCACGTATCAATGGCTGGAATGGATCAGACTGTGAGTGTCGCGACCGGCTCTCGAACACCATCATCTGACATACCAGTCTTGATCGATCCTGGCACATACATCTTCTACAACGCGACTATGTCACGAAACCACGATCCGGCCAAGAACTATCCTGGCGAGTATTCAACGGATCTGATCTCAGCCGCTGCCGTCGGTTTCCTCGACGATGCCATCAATGCGCCTGACCGACCATTCTTCATCGGTGTTGCGCCTATCGCTCCTCATTCGGAGACCATCACTGGCGGAGGAGCTGCGAGGTTCAACGCACCTGTGCCTGCTAAGAGACATGAACACCTCTTCCCGAACGTCACCGTTCCGCGCACGCCAAACTTCAACCCCAACACTGTAAGTTCGACGTCTTGATGCGCAACTTCATGCTCATCTAATGCATTCAGACCGGAACAGCATCATACTTTAAATCTATCCGGCAGCTAAACCAAACCGAAATCGACTACAACGACGACTGGTACCGCAAGCGTCTCCAATCCCTGCAATCTGTCGACGAGCTTATCGACTCTATCATCTCGCGCCTCGAAGCCAACCCCTCCGTCCTAAACAACACCTACCTAATCTACACAACCGACAACGGCTACCACATCGGCCAGCACCGTCTCCCGCCCGGCAAGAGCTGCAACATCGAAGAAGATATCAACATCCCGTTCTTCATCCGCGGGCCCGGTGTGCCTAAAGGCGCGGTCCAGAATATCCCGAGTTCGCACACGGATATCGTGCCCACGCTCTTCGAGCTCGCGGGGATCCCGCTCAGAGAAGATTTCGACGGCGAGGTAATTCCTGTAACGAAAGAGTTATTAGAGAAGAATGACAAGAGCGAGCATGTCAACATCGAGTTCTGGGGCGAGTACCTCGTGGAAGGGAATACGTTCTTTGGCGAATCGTTCTTCCCAAACAACACGCACAAACACGTCCGCGTTATCGGCGAGGATTATGATCTGGCTTATGCGGTGTGGTGCACGAATGAGCACGAGTTGTATGACATGATTGTGAGTTTCCACCGCCAGCTTCAGTCTCTACGGTGAGAAAGAGCACAGGCTGATTTGATGGTGCAGAACGACCCCTACCAACTCACCAACCTCTACAACTCCAACGCCACGATCGGTTCCTGGCCGATATCCTCCCTGTCTGCCCGCCTTAACGGCTTGCTTCTCACGCTGAAGCGCTGCAAAGGTCGCACGTGCACGAGGCCGTGGGAGAAGTTACATCTAGATGGCAGAGTGAAGAATTTAAAGGATGCGCTCGATAGTAAGTATGATAAGTTTTATGAGCAGCATCAGCATCCAGTTACGTTTTCGGAGTGTGGGCTTGGGCAAGTGCTGAGTCTGGAGGGCGCGTTGGAGCCGGTTGTTTGGGATGAGAAGTGGGATGAGTGGAGTTATAGCACATAGAAGTGTGAATGTGCATCAGTGAAACTGGATCCATTGGATCAGACTACTTTTGATATATTCAAGACAAAGAAACTGTGAGCAGCAAGCGGTCGACCTTAGCCAAGGGTGTCTTTCGTTGTCGTTATCGACCTGAACAGATCATGCAACACAGCAACTGAGAAACGCGACGACGATCACAGCAGCGGAAGCGTGCGCACTTGTATGTATTAGCCTGAAGCCCTGCACTTGTCTGCTGTCATTAATGGATATTTAGCCAACATGACTGTATCATTTACGGATTTTAATGTTTCGAAATGTTATCTCTGGCTTTTAAGTATCCTTTTATACTAGGGCTATTAGTACTTAATATATTCTTAGCTATATTTTATCTACGCGCTCTTATATGCCTCTAAGTAAAAATGCCTAAATACATTTTTTAAGTAACTAGCGCTAATATATTATACTTAAAAAATTATTATAGCTAGTAATAGTATGACAATAATATCGCAATAGGACAAAATTTTATTTTAATTATTTAATTATATATTAGCGTACCCATAAGCTAAAAAAATAGGATTTTAAAAACTTATTATCAACTAAAGCTTCTAAATTTAAAACTTTTAATTTTTTACTATAATAGGTTAATTTAAAAAAAAAAAAAAAAAGTCGCGTTGAAGTGCGCTATAGTAGAAATTTATAACTACTAGTAACTTAGAAATTAAAAAATATTTATTAATATCTACCTAACTAACTTGTTTCCGTCTACTACATTAGTTTGAATAAAATTAAATCTCATTAGGACCCTAGATAAATGCTCTTATAAAAGACCACTAGCTAAAAATAAATAAATCTAAAGAGTCTACTAAAACTAGTAATAGACTAGATTTAATACGTAAGTAAGATTTACTAAAGAGCCTATAGGCCTAACTAAGACTCTTATACGCAAAAGTAAACCCACTATCAAAAAAATTCTAGCTACTAAATTAGTCTGTACCTATAACTAAATTATATATAGTAAATGCTACGACACCTATAGCTTTTATTTAAGTTAGATATTCTTTACTAACACCTAGTCTATTCTAAGTTAAGCTATCTAAAGAGACCTTATTAATTAAGTTACTATTAAATAGAGTTAAGCCTACCTTTTATTAATAGCCGGCCTTCATTTAAAATTAATTTAAATTACTTTTAAAGTAAATGCTATCGCCTAGTATTAATTTAAAAATATACTATAAAAATAGCTTATAAATATCTGAAACCCTAGTATCTAGCTATTTTAGCTTAATAATAGTTTGAAAATGCAAAAAATATAAATACCTTACTTTTATCACTTTCTATTTTTAAAAATAAAGACGCTAAGTATCAGACTGTTAGGATCTGAGATCCCAGAAAGGCTGTGCCGGTTTTGTACTTAATCCCTCATGTCATTCGCTATGAATGACTGGTCATTTCGCGACTACGCCGCATGGCGCTAAGTCATGTGACTGCTCTGTAGAGAGCACTCGCCAGAGAGCGCTCGCCAGCGAGCAGTCTAGGACATATATATATAGGAATACGATGATAGTCTTCTACTATTATATTTAACTTGTTTATTAATCTATCGTTTAGATCTAAATAAGTAACCTTATTAATTTAATTATACTATATACACTTTTAATACTAACGCCCTAGTAACAAGCGTAAGCTATTATTATACCTCTTTCCTAACTAGTACTCTTGCCTAAGAACTAACCTTAGCCCCTTAGGGACTAGCTACCCCTTAGGATTTAACATCTTAAACACCCTTAATATAAGCACTACTAGGACCCCTACCTCTTCTATAGCTTTAGATAATTACATCACCCCTATAGGGGATGGCAAGAATAAGGCATATAAGCCTAACTTATATAATAGTAATTATACCCTCCTTAATACTTAGCTCTTATAGCTAGACCTTTACTTCTTTAACTAGAACCTAGATCTTAAAGATAAGAAGAAGGTTATCTTCGTAGCAACTTATATATAAGGAAATGCTAAAGAATAGATCTATCTTTACCTAGTTAAGTATTTAGATATAGATCACGACAATAAGGATAAAGACTATATTAATAGTAATGTTAACGTAATTAATATTATTAAGGACTACGCTAACTTTAAAAAGTGCCTTAAATAGATATTTAGAATTACTAATAAAATAGCTATTGCTAAACGTGCAATCTAGATAATTTAATAAAACTAGTTTATAGCTAAATACGTAGCTAAATTTCGTAAGCACGCTATGCAACTTAATAAAAAAAATTTCTTAAAATAATATATAAATAAGGCCTTAAATATAATATATATAAGAAACTCCTGCGTAGTAGTATAAAAATAGAAACCTTAAAAAAACTATATAAAGAGACTATTTAAATTAATAAGGAATAGTTCGCCTTGCAGGAAGAGTTCCGCAGAAATTAAAAATATATTAGTTTTAAATAATAGGCACCTATAGACTACAGGGCGCTATTAAAAGGACCTTTACGCTAGTAAGTTAACTATTATAAACTTTAACTTATAAAAAATATCTAGTTTAATAATTTAAAAAAGGAAACAGGAAAGGTCACAGGCTTCTAAAAGCCTAACCTACGCACCTTAGATAGAACCTAACAATAGGGGACCAAGACGCGTAAATGTTTTACATATGGCAAACTAGGCCACATAGCCAGGAACTGCAGATCTAAGAACAAGGTCACTAGGTAGCTAAACGTACTAACCGTTAATAAAGAAGAAACAACTAACGAAGAATAGTAAGTTATAAATACTATTAAATAAACTAATATCTAAGATAAAGACTTAAAATAATTAGGGTTACCTAACTTATAACTCTATAAGGATGCATATAAAGGTTTAGATAAGCAAAAGAAAGAGCCTATATCTTAATTTTTTTATACCTTACCCTAGCTAGAATAAACTAGTTACTAGTAAAATAATAAACGTTTTTAACTTCTTAGAAAAACACTAACTAAGGGAAGGAGACTTTAGGTCTATAGTAATAGAATAATAAGACTATACTAGAGTATTTTACTATACTTACTAACCTAACTTAGTCAGCAAAGCAGCACGAGAAATAGTAGACTATTACTACGCCTATAAAGACCTTAAGAAGAAGTATCTAAACAAAAACCTAAACTATAAACTATAGTACGACCTAGACTACCGCAACCCTACGCATAAGACTATATAATAGACCCTCTATAAAAAGGACTAATGTACCTTTTATTACCAAGCTAAGGAATATAGCTACTTTTCTTAAATATACTAATAATATAGATAAGAGTAGTTTAACTACCCTATTACTAATTACGATATTTATTTTTAAAATAAACTCGAAACACGATATTTTCTACACTTTAATTAGCTATTAAACTAAGTAATATTATTATTAGTTAATAAAAAATACGCGTTAAATATGTGGCAAACGTGCTTATACCCTAACTATAAAAAATATAAGGAATAAAAGAAAAAGCACGGATTTAATCGTATACTAAAAGGGACTATAACTCTCTAAATTAAATTAGTAATAAAGGAAGAGGACGGTGAAGCTTTTCTAAAAGAGACTTAATAGTAGTCTTAGGAAAAGAATAAAGGACACCTTAAACCTACAGAGCCCGTAACTAAGAAAATATCTTTTTTAGACCTAGATTTAGGCGGGAAGACGCCTTTAAGGAAGTAAATACTACTAATAGTTAGGTATTAATTAAGCTACTAGTATAGCTTAAAGAAATATAGATAAAAGCTATACTAGACTTAAGAGTATAGGAAAGTTATATATTAAAAAAAGCACTTAATAAAGTAGGACTCTATAAGCGTAAGAAGGCTATACCCTATACTATCTATATCGCGAATAGATAACTAATACCTAGTAAAGCGATAATTAAATACAAGGTTAAATCTACCCTTATAATCTATAAATACTAGGAATTAATTACCCTTAATATTATTAAGGAAGCTAACTATAATGTAATTTTAAAATTACCGTAGTTAAGGAAGCATAACCCTATAATTAACTAAGAAAAGAAAGAGCTATCTTTTAAGCGCTATAGCTATGTACTATAAGCAAAGCGTACGTATTAATAAAGTATAATAGTAAATAAAAGAGCTATTAATAATATAGTCTCGCGACTAAAAGTTAATAAATATAAAATTAACTTAGTAGACGCTAGTAAGAACTACTAAGTTATAAAGCATAAGTACAAAGAGAACGGTACACCTCTTAATATTCCTAATAAATATAAAGAATAGAGTTATTTATTTTAGAAAGGGAAAGGAGCAAACGCCCTTTTTAAGTATATATATTAAGATTATCGTATTATTCTTAAAGAGGGAAAAACGCCGCCCTTTAGACTACTATATAGATAGAGTAAAAAAGAACTTTAATAAATACGCGAATTCCTGAAGAAAGCCCTTAGAAGGTAATAAATACATAAATTAGAATTATTAGTAGTATTACCCTTAATATTTATTACAAAGAAGGATAGAACACAATGCCTATATATTAATTATAAGAGGCTAAATAGTATAATAATTAAAAATAAATAACGTGTTTTATAAGCGAGCGGCCCATACAAGCGAGCGGCCCACCCCACCAACTTTTTATACCTTTACAGCAACCTATCTTAACAACACAATAAGATAATAGTATATAATTGCTATACTAAATTAAATAGTATCTATAATATCGTTCTTGCATATTCGCATGTTATGGTCAGTCTTCTTACAGCGGCTGTAGCGTGTTAAAGCCTGCCGATTAGCACCTGATCGCGCCTTATCTTGACGTATTTCTACCTCTATCTGCTGCTTAACATCCTTTTAAGCGATAATCTTCTCTGCTTCTGCCTTTGTTAAGGTACCCTGCCTCTAGATCCGCTTCTTTTTGCGCTATTTACGCGTTATAGCGGCCTTATTAGCCTTCTTAAGCCTCGCGATCTAATCGCGCATAAGCGTACTTTCGTAAGCTATTGCCTTAGCGCCCTTTTTAAGCTAATTAAGCGCTATAATAATAAAAGTAGATAATAAGCTCTTATGCCTTTAAATCCTATTATAAATTAATATTAATTAAGCCTCTAGCTCGCGCGCGTTACTTAGTGTTTTAGCTTTTTAAAAGGTAACTTTTAGCAGAGGCGGCGTTAGCGTACAAAGCTTAATATTAAGCTTTAATATTACCACCTCTAGGTCGTGTGGGACTAGGCTAGCGCCTCGAAAGCTTGCGTAGATATTTTCCTTTATAATTAACTGCTTGTAGGCTGCGCAGAAGGCTAGTAAGAACTCTAGCTTTATAATATAGTTAATATAGTCGCGTATTAGGCTCTTAATCTAGCGACTATACGCGCGCTTTAACAGCGAAAAGTAGCTAACGTTAAGTAGCTATAAGAGGTGCGACAAATATAGCGGCATATAAAGAGTATAGATATTATTCTCCTTATAGAGCTCTTAAAATTCGAGCGAGTTATAGCTCTTATAGCTATTAAGTATAAGTAGCTAGCGCGCGCCTACCCTATACTTTACTATATACTTAATAAAGTGCCTTAGCCACTTTACTCTAAGCTTATTAGTAGTCTAGCTATTATTACTAACAGCGAAAGCCTAGTCGCGCAGTATATTATTGCCCTAGTACTAGGTAGAGAGGTAATACTAGCTAGCAAAGATAATAAAGGGCGGGATCGCCTAGCTAGTAGCGCTAATTCTATAGATTACTATAGTCTACCTATAATTACCTAGCTAGATAGCCTTTAGCCTGCCGCGTCTCTCTAAGCTTGTAATAATAAGCTAAGATGATATCTTGCCTATTATAAAACTAGTCTTATTAAAGTTATAGGTATCCTTATTATAGATACTATAGGTAGCCTTTATGCGCGCTACAAGCTCGAACTAAGCTCTAATAGTATCTAGATCCTTACACAGAGCTCTTTACTAATTATACAGTTAATTAAATCGTGTAATAAGATAATCTATTTACTTAATAAAGTTGCGCAGCCACTGCTTACTAACTTATTTAGCGCCTTGCTTAGCGAGCAGCTTATCCGCTATATCTTGTATAGCACTTAGCGTAGGCGGAAATCCTCGCGAATCTAGGTTAAGTATATGCCTAATAATTACCTCCTCTTCTATCTTAGTAAGCTTCTTTAATTTAGGCTAGTAATTGCGTCGCGTAGTAATTCTAGCGTGTTAGCGTTAGAGCGTTATTTAGGGGATAGTAAATATATATGCTACACCTCTTATAGACTAAATTTGGTTTTAATTAATAGCTAAGATTGCAAGGTGTATATTAGCCTTAGCAGAGGCTAGTTAGGCCTGAATTAGGGGCGCCATAGTAGGTAGAAGTTTATGTGCTGCAAAAAGTTGGTGGGGTGGGCCGCTCGCTTGTATGGGCCGCTCGCTTATAAAACATGTTACGCACTTCTTAAATAATAACTTTAAGAAATTATAGTTCGGCATTTTATTTAGCTTTATCTTTTAATAACGCTTATAACGAGATATTGTCTCCAAACCTTAAGATTCTACCTTTCCTATACGGGCACGACAAGTCGTAATGAATAAATAAAAAGCTTTTAGCATAGTTAGTAAGGTAAAATGAACTAAAAAGAGGCTATAACTTATTTAAAAAGTAGGGACGCATACTTTTATAAAGATTAAAACTTACGCACTAATAGTATAGTAACGTAATAAAGTAAGGTATTAGGATAATAACTTTAAAAAGGGGGGGGTGGGGGGGGGGATGGTGTTACGATTATAGAGCTTATGAGAATAAAGAAACTAAATAATTATAATTAAAAAAACTATTATTAGTAAGTAAAAAACTATTATTAGTAAGTAAAACAAGCTAATGGAACATAAAAAGGTGCGGGGTAGCTTATATTAGTAGTTACGTAATAAAGTCCAAAATATGTTTTATAAAACGCTTTACGCTTATAGGGTGACCCTATAAAGTTTAATACAGAGTACAATACTAAGTTTAAATTATATTTTACTTAGCTAACTTAGAACTTTAATATCTTATAAAATAACGTACTAATTAGGGTCTTCTTGACCTCTTATTTCTTAATACTATTAATAAGGATAGCAGGTAGTTTTAGAGCTACTTATCTAGGTAGAGGATCCTAGGGATCGTTATACGCTTACTACCACCCTAATATATTAAAATTATTTATTTCTATTACATCAATATTATTTAAGTAGGATTTTCCTTATTCATAAATTTAACTATAAACCTCTATATATTTCTTTATAGAGTAACCCTGACTTGCATTTAAAAAGCTATTAGTTTACTAGGTAGGCTTTTAAAACTATTTACCTCGCTATAATCTTTGCGTAAACTAACCCTAACCTAATACTTTAATAACCTAACCGAACCGAACCCTAACCTAACCTAACCCTAGCCTAATATCTGTGCGAGCTTAACCTAACCCTAACCTAAACCTAACCTAAGATCAGTAACCCTTAACCTATTTACTAGCCTAGGGATGGGAAGAATAGATTATGTAATAGGCTACGCCCAGTTGTTGCCTCGGATCCTTGACCCTTAGTTATGCGAACCCTAGATATATATGTTTAACACCTAAAGCTTATCTTTAAACTTTTTATTAAATTTATAAGTTTTTTTTTAGCACCTTTAGCTCCTTAAGCACCTAGCCCCTTATATTAAATTTAAATACTTTTACCCGTCGCGGGATAAGTAGATTTTAAATATAACTATAGACTAAAATTATAAAGTAGTACATAAAGTTAAAGAACTTATGTAAATAAATACTATAAGGGCAACGCCTAGACCTATAAAGAAATAAAACCCTCCTTAGGAAGTAATTAAAAAGAAGTCTTAATAAATACTTAACGCTAGTAAGACTATCTTTATTAAATAAAAAAGTTATAAAAATAAGAATAGGACTTTTTATTAAAGGTCTACGTCTTAGCGCGAATAATTATACGTAGCGAGCTATTAGCTTATAAAGAAGTAATAGTTAGGGAAATAAAAGAATAGCCTCCCTATTTATAACTAAACACTAGGCATTAAAAGTTAACAAGAATAAAATATAATAATTTTTAAGTAAGATTAAAGCACTTGTTAACCTTTAGAATATTTTTTAGACTTTACTATAAAAAGTAAAAAGACTAACTAGAGAAATAGTAAAAGAGCGCTAAAAACCCTTAATAATATAATAATACTTTTAAAAGATAAGAGGTACGAATTAGCTATTAAAAGTAGACTAATAAATAAAGCTACTAAAGAGATTAATAATAAAGCTTGTCTTAAAATAAGGAAAAAGCTACTATCTTAAAATTTTTAACTTAGCCTATTTTAATAGTAAATAGCAGGATTACCACTACTTTAAAATAGTAATATAATATAAGCTCTTAAAAGATAAAAACTACCTTAGAAATATACCTAAATATATTATTAGTTAATTAACAAGACGAGCAGCAACGATAGGAATTATATACTTAGATTACTACCTAGAATATATTAAAGCTAACCTCTAAGAGCTACTAAACTATAACTTTTATAATTACCTAGCGGAAGAAATCGCGCGTAACTACTTACTTATAATATAATAAGGGAACTAGAAGCTTCGTAACTTTAATTTTAACTTTAATAACTACGCTATAGAAGCTAAGGAGTATAGTTAAAAGATTTTAAAAAACTTATACCTTTAGAGCCTCCGCAAGGACTTATAGTACTAAATATAAATAATAATTAGGGCCTATAAAGGGTCTAAAAAAGAGTTAATTAAGTTAAAGAAAATCTCTTTTAAAATATATTATAGCTACTAAAGTTTTCTGCCAAGAACGGGGCGCTAGACGAAATAGATTAGGAACCTATTTAAGCTAACCCTAAAAGGATATCTAGCTAACGAAGCTAAGATAAAAGACACTAAGTAATAAATAGAGCTATAAGATATAAGTCTAATAATACTTAGAAATAAGCTACGTAGGTGTCGCGCGAGATAATAGAAACCTATAAGAAAAATAGTTCTTATTTTTATTATAAAGATATAGGACACTACGTAAAGTAGTATAAATTTTTACTTATAATAAAGCTAGTATAAGTTCGCGCCGCTATACCTGCTATTAAAAAATCTTTTAATAAAGAGTTTAATATAGACTTTACTAATTTAGAAAATAAGATCCTCATAGTAATAGTTGCCACTAGGAGGCAAAAGTAAAAAAAGGGTAAAAGATAAGTTTTAATAACTTTTAAAGGCTATAGCTAGACTTAATACTAATAATAGTGTACTTGCTTATTAATGACATTATATTTATATTAATAATAATCAATTTAGGTTATTTAGCATTTAAATTTATATTAAAAAAATTTATAATAAAAGCCTACCTATAGCGTAAGTACCTACCTTATCTATAAGAGGTTATTAGTATTAGAGGCATGCAACTCTTTATACGTAAAGTAGTCTAACTAAAAGTAAATATTAATAGTTATATAGAACTAATATAGCTATACGTCTTACCTAATAACGGGTTATATAATCTAATCCTCGGCCTAACTTAAATAAAAAAGAATAAGGTTAAACTAGTCCTAGCTAAGATATTAATTTAAATTAAAAGTTAAGGTACTCGCATTCGTAACTAAAAAAATAAAAAACTATTAATAAAGTCTTAAGAAGTATTAGTAATAGCCTTTATAGCCCTAGATTAGCGTAATTAACGCTAAGGAGACAAAGCGAAAGTATTTTTTATATTAATAAAGGATAAATATAAAAGTTGTTAACCCGCAAGCTAAAGGTAAACCTATAAAAGTTACTACTTAAAGCTTTTAAGGACTTATAGCGTATTTTCTATAGGAAACAAGCTGACAAGCTTCCCTTGTACCGTAGACTTAGAGTAGATCTTTCTATCCCTCTCGTAGAAAAGATAGTAAGACCCTATAGATCCCTTATAGCCCTCTATTTAATGTCTCGTAAAGAGTTGCTTGTCCTTTAAAAAGAGCTTACTAGATACTTAGATAAAGGCTTTATTTAAATAAGTAAGTCTAGCGCTACTACCTTAGTATTATTTACTAAAAAACTTAGTAAAGGACTGCGCTTTTACGCTAACTATTAAGCCTTAAATGCTATTTTAAAAAAGGACTAGTACCTTTTATTATTAATTAGTAAGACCTTTTAGCTCCTTGCGAAGGCTAAATAATTTAGTAAATTTAATATAATTTAAGCCTTTTCTAAGCTTTAGATAGTAAAAGGCGAGGAATAAAAGATAGCATTTAGAACTTAATTTAGTTTCTATAAGTAGCTAGTAGTCCCTTTTAACCTAGCTAACGCGCTAAGTACGTTCTAGTAGTATATTAATTAGGTATTAAGGGAGCACCTTAATAACTACTACTTATTATATATAAATAACGTTCTCATCTTCTCTAGTAGTAGCTAAAAAGACCACGAAGAGAAAGTATGTACCGTAATTTAAAAGTTAAAGGCTATAAGACTATACTTAGATATTAAAAAATCTAAGTTCTACGTTAAAAAGACTAAGTACCTTAAATTTATTATAAAAGTTAATAAGGGCGTAAGCATAGACCTAGATAAAGTGTAAATAATTTAAAAATAAAAGCTACTAATTTTTAGTAAAAGGAGTCCAAAGCTTTATAAGCTTTATAAACTTTTATTAAAGATTTATATAAAACTTCTTTAGCATAGTAAGCCCCCTTATAAAGCTTACTAGTAAAGGAGTAGAATTTATTTATAAATAAGAGTAATAGCACGTATTTAACTTTCTAAAAATAGTATTTTATATAGACCCTGCGCTAGCCTACTTTAACCCTAAATAAAAATTAGTACTAAAAGTAGACGCCTTTAGCTAGTTAATTAGGGGATACTTCTTTTAGTATAATAATAATAAGATTCTACCCCTAGTAGCTTACTTCTTAGTAAAGAATAGCCTAGTAGAATATAACTACGCTATCTATAATAAAGAGATACTTATAGTTATTAAATATATAAATAAATAAGACTATATATATTAAGTGGTAAAGTACCTTACAGTCTATACTAATTATAAGAACCTTACGTATTTTGCTACTAAATAAAGATTAGAGAAACAATACGTTTAATAGGCAAATATACTTAGCTATATTAATATAATATTTATAGATAGACTAGGGTTAGTAAACTTTAGGGCAAACGCCCTCCCCTAAAAAGACTAAAACCTACTAAAGAATAATAAAAATAATAAATTAAAATTAAGGCACTTTATACTTTTTTAGAAAACTACTAAAAAAAATAGCTTAAAGTCTTTCGTCCCTTAAATACCTACTACTATAAAGAAACCTAATTATAATAAAGTAGACAAGGACCTAGTGCTTGCTTACCTAATACGCCTTAAACTACCTATATTAACCCTTTAAAGAGGCAATAGCCCTACTAAGCAACGCGAACTAGACTTTAACACTATATAGTAAGAGGTAAAACGGGATAAAGACAGCGCGTATAATAAAATAAAGGTCTATATTAAGAACGGGCTTAGGAAGTTCGAACCTAGGTAGAAGTTATTTATTAGTATCTTAAAATATAGTATAGATAGCTAAGGGTACCTATACTATAGGTTAATATAATAGGTGCTAAAAGTAGTCGCGTATAGTTCCCTAGCTTTAGAATACTTAGGATAAGAAAATACTTATAAAATCCTTACTTAAGACTATTTCTTTTTAAGGATATCTAACTAAGTAAGGCAGTACATTAAGAACTATAATATCTATAAAAGAACTAAACTATAAAGAAAAGTAAAATAAGGCCTGCGAAAGCCCTTACTACTACCTAAATAAGAATAAAAAAATATTATAATAGACTTTATTACTATTTTACCTAAGAGCGGTGGCTGCACGAATATTATAATAATTATAAATAGACTTAGTAAGAACCCTAAGTTTATTAGTCTTTTATATTTTAATATACTTATGGTTATAATAGCGTTTTTTTAATACTAGGTAGTAGACTACTTCTTTCCCTCCTCTATTATATTAGACCGCGGGGGACAATTCGTAAGCAAATTTTAGACTACACACTATAAATAAGTAGGTATTAACTAAAGACTACCTATAGTAAAGCACCTAGAGATAGATAAGTAAATAAAGTAAATAAACTCTATCCTTAAAGCCTACCTCTAGGCATACTATAATTAGTAATAAAATAATTAGATAAAGTAGCTTCCTGTAGCTTAGATAGCTATTAAAGGGTAAGAAGCTATATTAATAAAAGTTAGCTTATTTTTCTTATTATATAGCTAAAACGTTAAACCAGTTAAGAACTTTAGGGGATAGAGATTAACTTTAAAGCTTAGAACTAATATAAAGAAGGCCACGAAAGTAATAATAAAAAAGTTTAAAAATATTTTTAACTTTACCTAGGCAAAAATAGTAATAGTCTAATAAGAATAAAAGCGCCTAGTAAACTATTAACGTAAAGACGCTCTAATCTTAAAAAAAAGGAGATAAGGTATAGCTAAAATATAAAAACTACCTCTAAAACTAATATCTAAGCAAGAAACTTAACTAAAAATAAAAAAAGTTTACTATAAGAAACGTAATAAACTTTTACGTAGTAAAACTAGATATCCTACTAAATATACACCTAAGGTTCTACGTAGATAGGCTAAAGTTAGCCTCGTTAAACCCTCTCTTTAGCTAAACCACTAATAACGCCTAACCTAAAGTAATTATAATAAAAGAGCGGGAGAAGGAGTATAGTATAGTTAATATATATATAAAACGCTAGTCCTGTAAAGGTAAAAAAGTAGAATGTTTAGTATAATAAAAAAACTACTCTTAAAGAACTTAGGAACTTTATAGTAACCTTAACTAAGCTACTATATTAGACTATTAAAAGAAGTTTACTAAGATACATTAAAATTATAATAAAAAACTCTTAATAAAATACTACCATAATATCCTCTAAATTAGCTTTTATTAAGGCCTAAAGGAGGCTCTACGTTGCCTACCTTACTAAATTAAAAAACCTAGCTAAATAAAGGTGTTTAAAATAAGGTAGGAATAACATCGTTAAGGGATAAATTTAAGTATTAGAGAAAAAAGTTAAAAAGGAATTCTAAAAAAGTAACTTAAAAAACCTTTAAAACTACGAGAGATAATAAGGAAACTAAATAATTCTTATAATAATAAGAGATAACCCTTACGAAAGAAGTAAGCTTTAGAAATAAATAAAAGTAAGAAAGAAAGAGGAACTAGGTAAAAAAGTATTTTTAGCTACTAAAAGAATAGTAAAACACTTTTTAATAACATTTAGGTCTACTTCTCCGCCCTCTAATATACTATTAAAGCTAGGGAAGCTATTATCTTCCTTATTTAAGCACTCTCTAACTATAATAGCCTAAAGCTACTAGCGCAAGTCTTAGTAGGCTTAAGTAAGTATATTAGCTCCTGCGAGGATATTATCTATTATCTAAAAACTATCTATTATAATGTCCTTGTCTACTACTAAGAACTTACCAGGGAGCTATATAATATTAGTCTTAAAAAATAGCTTTATTATTTAAAAAAAACTTATAAAATGGTTCTCACACTTTTAATAAAATACTTTAAAGTTAGTAGAATAAATTTAAAGAAGGTTAAAAGTCTTTTTAACTATAATAGTAATGCACTCTAAAAGCTAAATAGTCTTAAAAAAAGTAATAAGGCCTAAAGTAATAGTCTTAATCTTACAGGAGGTATAGTAATTAATAATAGTAACCTTATAAGTAGAATAAAACGCGTTAAAGTTAGTAAAAAGGCCTTTTATTCCTAGCTACTCTTTAAAACCTTATTTATAAGGTAGCTTATATTAATAATTATAATGTTAGCGAATTCTTCGCGGCTAACTTTATTAAGGGCTACCTAAATCTAGGTAAGGGAAGAAGTTAGTAGGGTATACCTTAAAGTTATCTAAAATAAGTTAGACTAAAGCATACTTATCTAGTGTAGCTAATAAGCTTATAGATATAGTACTCCTTACAGGACACTATCTTGCCCGCTTGCACCTACTAATAGACGCGTTTATAAGTAATATAATTAATATACTAGCGCTTGATTATCGCGCGCAGCAAGATTAGACTTTAAAAACTAAGCCTATTAAGTTAGTAAGTACACATACCTAGGCTAATAAAGAACTGGAAAGGGAGTTAAAAAAGTAAAAAGGCAAGTTAGAAGGTAAAAAAAGAAGAAAAAAGCGTAAAAGAAAATTTAAAACTTACTTTGTAAGTTTTAAAAAAAATTAAACTTTTTAGTAAGCTAGCTAAAGAGGATTACGCTAGCGTCGGAAATAGTAGTCTTATTTTAAAAAGCTTAGTTTTTTTAAGTTAGTAGTTAAGTAACTATAATAAAGATAGGCCTTTTTTTTATTTTATTATTAGAATTAGCAGTACCCCTCTAATACTTAAGAGTTCTTATTATATAACTATTACGGGAAGGGCTAGCTATTATATTAGAATAGGGAGAAGAATTAGATTATAAAGGTAAAGAAAACTAAGTAAAAAGCAAGACGTTATAGCGCATAAAGTTAAATTAAGAAAAAAGAAAGTTTAAAAGAGTAAAGTTTAAAAGCTAAGCGAGAAGTAATTTTGTGTATATAATAATAAGTAGGCGCACTAGCGCGAACATACTACTATAATAATTACTTATACTAAGGATATAAAATTAGACACGCGAGAACAGAACTAGTAAGAGGTTTATAATAATAAGAGGATCGCAAGTAGATAATAAAATAATTACGAAGCTATATAAGTAAGATAAGACGTAAAGATTTTTTTCCTTACCCCTAATAAAGGGAAGGGGGTATATAATAGGCTACGCCTAATTATTACCTTAGATCCTTAACCCTTAGTTATACAAACCCTAAATATATAAGTTTAACGCCTACAGCTTAACTTCGGACTCTCTATTAAATTTATAAGTATTCGTCTGGCACCTTTGGCTCCTTAAGCACCCAGCCCCTTACAGGTTAGGTAAAGCGCCTTATGGATATTTTGTAGCTAAGAGCTAATAACACTAGCGTGTATTGTAAATAATCTAATCTCATAATAAACTATAAAATAACTAACTTAGAGATTTACTAATCTATTATAGGAGATGTACGTGAAGTATCTTAAGTTAACTAAAAGGAGTAGGAAAGGTATAACAAAGCTATTAAACTATACACTATTTATCCTAGCCCTTACTATTATTTATATTATTATTATAGTCCTGCTAAGACCGTATAGTCCTAAGGACTCTTATAGTCTTATAAACTTATATACCCCTAACTAGGGCAAGTTATAAAGGATATACTTATAATATTAATTACTAAAGTCAGTATTGAGTGCGTTTCCAACGTTACTAAAAATATAATTAGTAATTAAAGGTATAGGCTTTCTACTTAAATAATACAGTAGATTATAATTCTTTAAGACTTAATTACTTATAAGGCGTAGGCTGGTAAATGGGTCAGGGTTAGGTTAGGGTTAGGTTATACTACATAAGAGCCCAACCCAACCTAACCCTAACCTAACTTTTTAGCACTAGTGCGGGTATAAGTTAAGTTATAGTTACGTAACTCTTAGGTTAGGGTTAGGTGTCTAGTGTCTATATTAAATTTTTCTAGTTTTTATTAATTTTTATAGATAGTTATCATAGCTAACGTTCTAAAAGTATTACAATTAAGCTATACTAGCGTTAAAAATTATTAATAACCTTAAAAAATCCTTTATGTGACGGCCTGGCACGCTGGCAGGCCACATGACCTCGCGTACGAGGCGTAATTGCCTTACGCCCTAGTGCAGCTGCTCGCTTACCTAGCGTAGCTGCCTTGGGTAGATAGTTGTTCCGCTCTAATGGCTGCGTATAAAAGCGCGCAAGCCCTGTGTACCTATAGCCTCCTTATCTTAATATAGCTAAAATAGAACTAATCTACTTTATCTACTTACTTAATGCAGAAGCCTAAGCTTATCCTTATACTATATTAAGATCTCTTTACTTAGGTAAAAAATAGTAATATAATATAAAATTAAACTACTTAATCTACCTACGCACACGACTTAACAATAACTATTTTTAAAAAAAAATTATTAAATAACTATAGTAAGCTATTAGTTTATTATATAGTATAATTACCTAAATAAGGGATCTTAATTCTACTAAGTAAAGTACCGCTGAATGGAAGTTAATGAATATTATTTAAATAATACGCTATAACTAGTTAAAAGAGCTAAGTATACTTATTACCTCTGTTAGATAAATAAGTCTAATAGGTAACTAATATAAATACTACTACTAAAATACTTATTTATAGTATTAGCGCTAAAAAAGTAGATGCTAGGCAACGCGTATAACCTTATTAAGTACTTTATTTACTAAGAGTAGGAGATCTAGAGCTATAGCTATATTACTAAGGAGAACTTTAATTAAGACACTTTTTTAAATATAGCTTACATTTAATAAGTTATTAATAAGAGCTTCCTCTAACCTCCTTAGCTAACTACCTTTACTAGTAACAACCTAATTACTACGACGTTAAAAGCCATAATTAAGCACTTTAGGTAGGATTTAATAGTAACTTTTATAAAACTAGTTAGCTAGCTACTTTTATATAGCGTAGAGTAATAATAACTATATATATACTATTAAATTACTAATGCCCTAGCTAAAGGCAAAGAACTATGTAATATTCTTACTTAAAAATAATAAAAAATTAAGAAGCTAAAAGCGTAGCTTATTAAGTAAGCTTAAACTAACTTGTACTTGTACACGCTAATTTTATACTACTTCTCTGTCCCACCTTGGTTACCTTAGGAAGCGACTAGCTAATTAGATAGCTCTATCCTTTCTTGCATATTATCTTTTACACTTGCTACTTGGCTAGCTATACCCGGTCTAATAGCTAACTATAGCTAAGGCTACTTTACTTACTTTTTAGACCCGCCCTTGCTAAAGGGTAGTAAGGATATTACTTTTAATTAATAAAGAAATAGCTTAAAAGATAAAAGATAGTCTAACTATAACTAGTACTAAAGTAAGAATAAGTAGGCTACTTAAAGTAATATAGCTTTATATATATACGTACTCAAACTAAGAGTAAAATAAATTAGTACTTATCTATACTTATTTGCACCTTAAGAAAGGATAATTAACTTATTAACTACTAGTACTTGCTAAATTAACTTAAAAAAATTATAATAACTTATATAAAAAGCTTAATACTTAGCGAAATTTCTAAAAGTTTTGCCTTAAATACCCGCTAACTTTACTATATTTTAAAGTAAATTCTTTTATTTTACTTAAGAACGCTGCCTCCTCGTAAAGTAATAAGTTGAAGAATATTACTAGGATAGTAAATAATATAATAACTACGTTAACCTAAAGTAAGACTTTACTTAAGAGCTTATTATAAGCATCTAGCGTAGTATTAATAAACGTAATTAACTAAGTAAGCTAAAAACTCTATAAGCTGTGCTTTTATTTTAACTTTTTTAGTTACCTGTATACCCCTAATTAAGTGATCTTACTTTAACTAAAAATTAGCTTACTTACTATTAATACTATAAATTTCGCTACGATACTCGTAAGCGCCTGCATAACCTAATTAATTAAAAAGTAATAAAGAGTAATAATTATAAGTTAGATAACAAGTAAGAGGTGGCTTATTATAATAAACTATTAGGAAATAACTCTCTCTAGGGGAAGTCTCCCCCCCTAGAGAAGCCTACTAGAGCTACCGGTATATAAAACCTCCTTTTTAGCAAAAACGACTTTATTAAGCCCTACTATATTTTAACTAATAGGCTTAAAATTAAGTGAAAAGCTCGTATTAATACAGGCATAGGTAGCTACATCCTAGTTTACTTTAAATACTATTTATAATTAAGTAAGAACTTAAGATAATTATTAAAAGTATAAAACCTATTTCCTTAGCTAAATATAATAGTTAGCTAAATAAGCAGGTACATGAATACGTTTAAGCTAACCTAGTATTAGATAACTACTACCTTACTACTTACTTTATACCCTATAGTACTAATTACTTAAATAGCTAGATATAATAATAATTAACTATAACAGGAACATTAATATCCTAATATAAGATACTACTATAGGAATTTACCTTAAGCATTAAGGGTATGCTAACTAACGTAATAAGCTTATAAACGTGGCTATTATATAGTATACCTACTATTTATTATAGTAATGTCTTTAGCGTCGCTCCTACTAGAAAAACCTAGTAAAGATAGACAAGTAGCTCCCTACTAAGCACTACTATTATAGGAGTAGTAGCTAACTTGCCTTAAACTTATTTTCTATAAGGACCTTGCTAAAACAGGTCTTAAAATTAATACTATAAAAGCTATAGTATTTATAATTAATGCGCGTTAAAAGGAGATAGGCATTAGCTGTATTAGCTTTTATAAGGTAAGGAAGCTAATCTAAGACCAAAAAAAGGTTATGCTAAATAGACTTGTTAGACTTAAATAAAGAACTTTGCTAGCTTCTTATAGAAAAGTTATTTTTTAGGGGTATATAGGCGCTACCCTAGCTTACTTCTTAAAGAAAAACTCTAACGTACTACCTTTACAATATAATAGCGTTAATTATAATATTAAGCTAATTACTGAAAATATATTAACCTCTAGCCTATTATATAGCAATGTCTCTTAAATAGCTAGAGCGTATAAAAGCAAATCTGGAGGATAATTTATAATATGGCTTTATTACTTATAGTAATACTCTGTACGCCTCGCTAGTACTATTTACTAAAAAGCTAAATGGGGGGTAATAATTCTACGTTAACTATTATAAGCTTAACGCTATTATAAAAAAAGAAACTTATTTTATTTACTAATTTAAGAGGCTTTTACGTGACTTCTCTATGCTACAGTACTTATTAAGCTTAATATATAATAAGCTTTCTATTATACCTAACTTAATAAGAAAGCTAAGGACCTAACCACATTCTGCATACGCTATAAGTGTAACAGGAACAATCGCTCGTCGACACGAGAACCCTTGGCCAGTCAAGACAGGATTCGAGATCATCCGAAAACCGACACTCATCCGTATCGGACCAATTTCGGATCTATCAGACCGATGGGGAACTACAGATCCGATTCGGACCTATTTCGGATCCATCAGACCGACGGTCAACCTATGGCAGATATGTGCTAGCTAGCTATCTAGGAAGAGGTGTATTTAGAGGAGCTTAGGGCCTTTATAGTTTAGTACCTTTTCCGTATCCTTTCGTACTAGGCCTATAGCCACTTAATTTATTCGAGGCTACTTTCTTATATACGCATTCCCACATGCCTCTGCTAAGAGATACGATAATATCGATCCTTTAAGTGACCTGCGCTGATACAATAAGTACTGTATATTACCTTTTAGTCTCTATAATAAGCCTACTACCTTTTAACGATATATTAATAAGACCCTATATAGTATACTAGATAATATCCCTATCTTCTTAGAAGACCTACTATAGCACAAGGGGCATGTTACTTAGGTACTTAGACGTTTTTATAATGCAAGACTCTAGGCTAATATAAAAAAAAGTTTGTAGTAATAAAAATAAAATTCTTTGCCTTATTATTAGCACGCAAGGTATCCAGAAGGACCTAAAAAAGTTTATTATAATATAAAATTAGCTAGGGCTTACCTTAGTTAAAGCTATATAGTTATTTTTAAGCTTTTATAACTTTTATTAGACTTTATTTAAGGACTACAGGCGTATTATTAACCTACTTATAAAGCTCTTTAAGAAGAAGGGTGCCTGGCACGCCTTTAGTAGACAAGAACTTATAGTCCTTGGTAAACTATAAACCTTATATTATTAAATAACGTATTTACTTATTACTCTCCCTGTTGCGTAAGACAAACGCAAGTAATAGTGTTATTACTAGTATATTTTCTTAGCTATAAAATAACAGACTCTAGTAGCCTATAGCTTTATTTTAAGATAATAAGTAGCCCGCAGATAAACTATATTATATATAATAAAGAAATACTAACTGTAATTTATAGCCTTAAAGAGTAAAAAACTTAGAGTATTAGTCTATAAATAATAGAGCTATTTAGTGCTATTACTAATTATTAAGCGCTAAAGTACTTCTTTACTAAGTAAAAACTTACTTATTAACAAATATATTATGTAATAATAATAGCTAATTTTAACCTCAAGCTCACTTACTAACTATTGCACTACTAATATAGTAGTTAACGCGCTATTACGTAAGTAGGAGGAACTATAGACTTAGAAAGAAAATGATAAGGTAGTCTATATAAGAACCTTTTTACAGGCTAAGTAGCTAGACATTATTATAGTATAAGAAGCTATAACCTAGCTTACTAACTTTAGTACTTAAAAATTATAGCGTTAGAGGCTTAAAATTATTATAATAAACACCTTTATAGCCTTCCTCTTTATTAAGGATTCTTATACCCTTATAGATTAAGTAATTAAAATAAACAAAAATTATAATAGCTTATAAAAGCTACGGGAAACAGCTCTATCTAATAATATAAAATTATAAAAGCAAAATAATAAAGATCTACTTTTATATTAAGGTTAATTAATTATGCTAGTAGTTAACTTCCTACGTACCTACTTAATCTAAGTAGTTTACGCTATATAAATTACCACTTACTTTAAAAAAAAGGAAAAATAGCTAAGCTACTTAGAGATTAGTACTATTAGCTAAATTTAGTAAAGGATATAGATACCTACGTTACTACTTATAAAACTTATTAATAGAGCTATACACCTTCCGATCGCATTCTAAAACTACTTAAGCTACTATTAATATTTAAGTAGGTATAGCAAGATATTTTAATAGACTTTAAGTTATTTCTACTTAATAAGAATATAATAACGCCTTTATTTATAGTTAACTACTTAAGTAAGCGCTGCTTCTCGCTGCCCTGCTATAAGATAACTATAGCGCCTTCGGGCGAGCCCCTGGATGGGAAGGCAGACGCTTGGAAGCCTAACCATGATGTGCTGCACAGAACCATTGGATTTGCTATTGCCACCGACCGTCTAGGGTAAACACGAGGTTGCAGCATCCTCCAGGCCACCTCAGCATATTTCCTCGCGGACTCGAAGTTGGCCAGCCGGTAAGAAGAAGGTCGACGGTCGGGAAAAGGCTCTCGGATGCGCAGGATCGCGGGATATAAGAAAGGCAGGCTTGGGATAGGCTAGTAATAAGAGGTTGAAGGTCGAAATGAGTAAGGTAGCCGAAGTTGCGTTGGGCTTGGAATGAATCGTGGGTCAACTGAGGTCTTAACCGATTGGGTTAGATGCATTAGTCAGCCTATGGGCCTTCTGGGCACCTGTGGCGTATGAATCAATTAATCAATCAATCAATCAATCAATCGATAACTATAGCAGAATGGGCTATAAATATATACTATTACTATATTTAGCGTGTGTATAGCCTACCTAAGTCTATTATTTCTAATTAAGGCCCGCAATTTATTTTAGTATTTATAAGTAAGCTATACTAACTTATAAGTATTAAGTAAAAGTATTTAATAGCCTATTATTCTTAAACTAATAAAAATATAAAAATTATAAACTAGTACCTTAACTAGCGCTTACGCCTATTTATTAACTACTACTAAATTAGCTTGTTTAACTTACTACTTTATATAGACTAGGCTTAGGCTATACTACTTTATAAGACTATAGGCCTTTCTCCGTATAAGATTAAATTAAGATATAAGCCTACTTATTACTAGAACTAAAAAAAGTAGATAAGGATCTTGCCTATTACTTATAAGTAGACTTCCCGAGAGGAAGCATAGAATTATATACAAGTCTAATATAACATTATAAAGCTAGGTATAGAAATAGCTTAGAAAGGAATTATCTTAGCTTAAAATTAATAAGCATGTTAAGTAAATAAGAAATATTATAAGTTAAATTTTAAAATAAGTCATTAGGTTTATATTACGCCTAATGGCTTTATAACTAGCTAGCCTAGCTAAAAGCTTAATTAGTAGATATATAGGCCCTATCTAATTATTACTATAAAAGGTTACTCCTATTAAGTTAAACTTTTACTATATATATATACATGTATAACGTCTTCTCGGTAGACCGCCTACGCAAAGTAGCCATAGAATCCCTACTAGGTTAAATCGAGCTAGAGGAGTAGCTAGTAGAGGTTAATAGTACCTCTAAGTAGCAGGTATAAAAGATCCTTAATTACTATATATATTATAGATACTTATAGTATAAGGCCTCTTAAACTACCTATAATCTTAACCCTACCTAGTATAACGCTTAAGGCTTTATAGGAGCTCCTTATAAAGTTAGAAACTACTACTAAGCTTACTTAAAAAAACCTAGCCTACTATTATAACTAGACGCCTAGCTATAAGCGTATAAGACTAGTAAGCACCTAAAAATAATAAAAAGGATAATTAAGCTATATATAAGATAACGTAAAGTAAAATATAAAGAAGAAAGTAGCATAATAGACTTAGAGGACTAAGCCCACCTTAGAGGGGGGTAATGTGACGGCCTAGCATGCTGGCAGGCTATATAACCTCGCGTACGAGGTGCAACTGCCTTACGCCCTGGTGTAGCTGCTCGCTCACCCAGCGTAGCTACCTTGGATAGATAGTTATTCCGCCCCGATGGCTGCGCACAAAAGCGCGCAAGTCCTGTATACCTATAGCCTCCTCATCTTAGTGTAGCTGAAATAGAGCCAACCTACCTCATCTACTCACTTGATGCAGGAGCCCGAGCTCGTCCTCGCACTTTATATACTAAACGTTAGACCTAACCTAATAGGATTAGTATAACCTAATAGGGTTAGTAAAACCTAATATAGTTAGTATAACTTTAATCTCACCCTAACCTAACGCTTTAATAACTTAACCTAATCCTAAACCTAACCCTAAACCTAACCCTAACCTAATGCTTTAATAACTTAACCTAACCTATACCTATATTAGTATAACCTTAACTTAACCCCGACCTAATGTCTATGTGACCCTAACCTAACCCTAACCTAAGCTTAGTAACCCTTAACCTATTTATTAGCCTAATAAGGCGGACAAGTAGCCTATACTACTAGGGGTAGAGGTAGTATTATAAGCAATACTAGGCGACAATAGAGAGCTTTATAATAAATTAAAAATTTACTAAACCTACTAGTGCCTTAAGAGCCTGTCAAGGAAAACGTAAAAGGAGATAACGTGTTTGGCAAGCGAGTAGCCTATCCCACTAACTTCTTACGCCTTTACAGAAATCTATCTTAATAATATTATAAGGTAATAGTATGTAATTACTATACTAAATTAAATAGAATCTATAGTACATTTCTTATATATTTATAAGTTATAGTTAGTCTTCTTATAGTAGCTATAGCGTGTTAAAGCCTATTAATTAGCACCTAATCGCGTCTTGTCTTAACATATTTTATCTTTTACCTACTACTTAGGGTTCGTTTAAGTAATACTTTCTCTTACCATTACTTTTATAAAGGTGCCTTACAACTATATCCGCTTTTTTTTACGTATTATAGCAGACTTATTAGGCTTCTCTAGACTCTTAATTTAATTATATATTAACGCGATTTTATGCATCGTCCTTATAAAGCCTTTTTGAAGCTAATTAAGTATCTTAATAATAGACGCAGGTAACGAGCTTTTATACTTTAAATTTAATTTTAAATTAATATTATTTAAGCCTTTAGCATACGCGCGTTACTTAATATTTTAGTTTTTCATAAAATAACTTTTTATAAAGGCAATGTTAGCGTACGAACTCTAATATTAAGCTTTAATATTATTACTTTTAGGTTACATAGGCCTAGGCTAATGCCTTAAAAGCTTACGCAGATATTCTTTCTTATAATTACTTATTTTTAAACTACGTAGAAACCTCGTAGGTAATGTAGCTTTATAATATAGCTAATATAATTACGTATTAGGCTATTAATCTAGCTACTGTACGCGCGCTTTAATAGTGAAAAGTAGTAAATATTAAGTATCTATAAATGGTGTTATATATATAGTATAACATAGCAAGTATTAATATTATTCTCCTTATAAAGCTTTTAAAATTTAAGTAAGTTATAGCTCTTATAACTATTAAGTATAAGTAGCTAGCGTGCTCCTACCCTACGCTTTTTTATATACTTAGTAAAGCATTTTAGCTGCTTTACTTTAAACTTATTAGTAGTTTAATTATTATTATTAATAGCGAAACCCTAGTCGCATAGTATATTATTATTTTAGTACTAGGTAAAGAGATAATACTAGCTAAGGAATATAATAAAAGGTAAAAAGACTTAGCTAGTAGTATTAATTCTATAAATTACTATAGCCCACTTATAATTACCTAACTTAATAGCCTTCAGTCTATATTATCTCTTTAAGCTTATAATAAGATGGTAAGCTTTTATCCTGCCTATTAGAAAGCTTATCTTATTAAAATTATAATAGGTAGCCTTCGTGCACGCTATAAGCTTAAACAGAGTCTTAGTAACCTTTAAATCTTTATATAAAACTTACTACTAATTATATAGTTAATTAAATTATATAGTAAGGCATTTTATTTATTTAATAAAGTTATATAGCTACTTTTCGCCAATATTACTATCACCTCGCTTATTCACCCTAACCTAACGCATAGTTCACCCTAACCTAACGCATGGTTCACCCTAACCTAACGCATGGTTCCCCTAACCTAACCCATAACCCACGCATAAACTAACCCAACCCAACCCCTAACTCAGCCTGGATAGATACCAATTCATCGAGCAGCCTACGCTAGTTATCGTGTTTAAACCTACTTTTTAGCTATAGGGAGATAGGGCACTAGGGCGCTAGGTCGCGGCAATATTAGCGCTGCGGTTAGAATTTATATCTAGTTTAGGTTTTAGAAAGCTAAGAGAAGCCCTATTAGTAGTAGGCGCGCTGCTTATACATAGATAGCGCTCTTAGCAATGTCTAGCTATAAATTCTAACTATTTTGTAGTATAGTTAAGATCCTACTACAATGGGTGGAAAAAAGTGGACTATCGCTCACGTGAAATTCCTTGGCTGAACACCGAAAATTTCAGCTACATCGTGAATATACCATCAAAGTAGCTTTTAAGTAGCAATATACTAGATGTAAAGGTATTTAAATTATGCCGTAAAGTTATTATTATAATTAGCTTTTTTACAAGCTTTAGCTACATTACGAAAGTAATTAGGATAGAGCTAATAAGCTATATATTACCTTATCGTCTTATTTTCCTACTAAATAGATTATATAAATACTACTATATTATTTTTAGCTTATTTTAACGCGCTCTTTACTTTATAGTTTTTTAAAAAACTTTTAAGCCTGCTAAAACAGCGCTTAATTAAGTGTAAATTAGGTAAGTTAGGAGAGTATAAAGCAAAGCGTATATCTTTCTCTTTAATTTTAGGTACGTAATATTAAAGCCCTAGGCTATAAAAGTAAATATTATTTTATACTAAAAATACTTAAGTATAAGGGTTATTAGCGCGTATAGCTTTATAGTAAGGAAAAATAACGTCCTTAAGCACCTGTTTAGCGTACTAGATCCTATTTATACCCTTCTTACTTTTATATATAAAGTCCTCGTATTTAAAGAACTTATTAAGAATAATAAGATTTTTATAATTAGCCTAGAGGGCTCCTCCCTTTTTACTAGTAGCTTAATTAGTAGCCTTAGTAGCCTTATTATAGTAAAAAATATTATAATTAATTTTATTAAAAGCGCGCTCCTCTTAGGTGCTAGTAATATTTATATAGGCCTTTTTATTATTAATTAATCTATAAGCCCTCTTATTAGCTTTATATACGCGTTTAAGTGTCTTCTTATAATTTTTCTTCTCCTTTACTACCTATACTAAACATAGGCGTTTTAGACTATAAATAGTAGTATTAGTAGACGTAGCAGCGCAGATTATAAGGCTAAAAAAGGGTAGGTAATATAGGAGGGCGTATTTATTAGTTAGAGTACTACGTACCCTTTAAATATACTACTTACCTTCGCAAAGATTCCTGCCTCTAATTAATTTACTAGTTTTATTATAGTAAATAAATATAAGCTTAGGAGTAAAGCACTTATATATAGTAAGAATCTAGGCAACGTAGCGCTTTTAGTTATATATATTATTATTATTAAGCTTAGGCTTCTTTAGGCGTATACCTTATATAATAGCGTAGGTATAATTATAATCGCGGTGCTTGTAAGTAATTTTAACTAGTATAAGATAGCTTACTATAATCCTGACCTCTTAGAGGACATGGCAGGTTAATTCTTTAATATTATAAGTACTAAATTATATAATAGCGTTATATATTTAAGCACTAAGCTTGCTACTATTACGTATTTTAGGTTTAGCTCTAAGGGGACTAATACGAGTAATATAGACTATAGCTAGTAAATTATTAAGTAATAGCTTAAGCGAGGCTTCTATATAAGCCTTTTTAACCTTCTTAAAGACTTTTTATAGTATTAAGATGCTTAAACTTATCGCGCTAGTAATATAGGCGTATTTAGTGTTTAAGAGCTTGCGTAGGGCTATAATAGCACCTTTCTAAGCCTCTATAAGGTTGCGAGAGTTATTCGGGCGGTCGCTAGTGCGTTGAGGTGGCATAATAGGTGTTGTTGGCGAAAAAAATCGCTATATACGAGGTGGTGATAGAGTCCTGGTGTTCAGTTTGGAGCTAAGGCACGGACCAGGTGCCCTTATCGATAAGATAACTAGCGCCTTGGCAGTTCACGTGAGCGATGGTCCACTTTTTTCCACCCATTGTATTACGCGATAAAGGTTATGTAATAGTAATTAATATAAATATTCATTTATATGTACTTATTAAGCTAAGTATTTATAATAAGATACCAAAATTTTATAAAGTAGCTGAGAAATAGTCGCTTTCCTTACTTTAAGTTATTAAGTTTACTCTATGCTAATAGAGGTTTATTAGAGTTATTATGTATAGTGTAAAGAAAGGCGATTAGCTTCTTTAACATAGCAATATTAAATCTATTTAGTAGGTTAGTAAGCGTAGCTAGGTTATAGTCTAATTATAAGTAGGCGTATATTAGTTAAGCGTATTTAATATAGTAGTAATCTACGTTACCCTCTAGCTTTATACGTAATTAAGGAATAAATAGAGGGAGTTCCTTTCTCTTACCTGTAAATGTAAAAGGTAGTTTATTACTTAAGTAAATAACCCTTAACGTATTCCACATGCAAGCTGCGCACCCGGGCGAGCTGCGCGCTTTTACCAAGCCCACACTAACTTATAATTAACGTACAATAGCTTAACAAAATAATAACGTGTTTCACCAGTCATTGAGCCACACCAGTCACTGAGCCACCCCACCAAGATCGCGACGCGTCTCTACACAACACCCACGATGCCCACCACACAATGCACCCGCCAGCTTGAAAAGGAAGCCAGGCTAGCTCTATCGACCCATGCGATTCAGATAAGACAGGTTTCTAGCTACCGAAACGCTGCAAGGCTCTATGATATCAATCGATCTACCCTACGTCGACGTGTCAACGGTCACCTACCTCGGGCCGTTGCTAACGCCCAGAAACGAAAGCTACATCCTACAGAGGAGCAGGCTCTAGTAGAGTGGATACTAGACCTCAACCGACGTGGATTTCCACCTTACATTATTGACGTACGTAGGATGGCCGACCATCTACTCGCTGCGCGCGGCCAGATCCCTGCCCCACAGCTAGTGGGTAAGAACTGGGTATCACGCTTCATCAAGGCTCAGCCAGAGCTACAGACCAAGTGGACTAGGAGCTTCCACAGTTAGCGCGCGCTCTGTGAGGATCCTGTTAAGATCTCTGCCTGGTACAAGCTTGTGGAGGAGACGCGATAGACATACGGCATATAGGATACAGACACCTACAACTTTGACGAGACAGGCTTCCTAATGGGGGTCGCCTCTACGTCTAGAGTAGTCACCAGCTCAGACACTATAGGCAGGGCTATACACATACAGCCAGGCAATTGAGACTACGTTACGACGATTAAAGCCGTCTGCGCAGCTGGGTGGTCTATACCACCCCTCATCATCCTACCTGGCAAGCTCCACCAGGCTAGCTGGTATACTGACCTACCTGCTGGCTGGGTACTGGCTGTCAGCGACAATGGCTGGACGACAGATAGCCTAGGGCTTACCTGGCTAGAGCACTTCACTCGGCATACAGAGTCTCGTACAGTCGGCACCTGGCGGCTGCTTATTCTAGACGGTTATAGCAGCCATGCTACCCCTGAGTTCGATTAATACTGTAGGACACACAGGATTATCAGCCTGTGTATGCCTGCCTATACGAGCCACCTCCTACAGCCTTTAGATGTCGGCTGTTTCTCACCTCTTAAGACAGCGTACGGACATGAAGTGACTGAGCTGGCCAGACAGCGTGTCTATTATGTAGACAAGGAAGAGTTCCTGTCAATCTACCCACGTGTACGTAGGGCTGTTTTTACAGAGCAGAACATCAAGGCTGGCTTTCAAGCGATAGGGCTGGTGCCTACCTGTCCTGATCGGGTCCTCTCATGCCTGACTGTAGTCAGGACACCGTCACCACTACAGACGGGCGCTGAGCCAGCATGGACAGCTGAGACGCCTCACACTACTACTCAGGTTGAGCAGCAGGCTAGGCTTATACGTGATCGTTTACAACGACCGTCTCAGAGCCCTACACACCAGATGCTCAGGCAGCTAGTTAAGAGCTATTAGCATGCTATAAATACAGTAACTCTCCTAGCAGAAGATATTAGGAAACTACAGGCTACCAATCAACGTCGTAGACAAAGACAGGAGAGGCGTAGGCAGTATATTGCCTCTAGAGGGGCTCTACAGGCTGAGGAAGGTCGAAGGCTAGCTGCAGAGGCTGAAAGGGTGCTCCAGCAGGTAGAGCAGGAGGACCGTGCAGGACGATCACGAGCACCACCTACATGCAGCAACTGCCATAAGCAAGGCCATAGAAGGACTCAGTGTACCTAGAGATTATAGCTATTATATTAATCTATTTATATTAAATTTAACTGTTGCGTTGTTAAGCTATCGTGCAGAAAGCTGCGTCAGTTTTGGTGGGGTGGCTCAGTGACTGGTGTGGCTCAATGACTGGTGAAACACGTTAGTTAATCTGCTTTGTAAGAAGAAAATATATAGTTTACTATATAATTTATTTTTAATAACTAAACCTAGTTAGTCTAACGCGCTACTACTACGTATAATACGCCTAAATCTATGCTACGTAATAGACGCGCTAGTATCCTCCTACGCGCTAAAACGTAATTAAACTTTATAGAGCTTATTAAATTAAAGGAGGAGATAATTATCTAGTATATGTTAAATTTTACTAAGTAAGGATACCCTATAATTTTTACGCAGGTTTAAAATATAGTAAATACTTTACTAGCTACGCGCGACTAAGGCTAGGTTAGTAAAAACTAGCTATTAAGCTTATAATAAGGTTTAATTATAAGCTAAACTACTTAAGAATGCTATATAAGGATCCTACTATTATATTAAACTAGTTTTAACTTATATAAAATATAAAGGCGAAGTACGGTATACTGAATAAAGATATATAAAACTTTAATAAGTCTAGTTTTATAATAAGCGTAATCTTAATAAGCTAAAAAGTTATTACTAGCTCTAAAAGGCGTAGGGGGCTAAAGCAGGTGTAAAAAAGTAATAAGGAGTAAATATAAATAATACTAAGTGTTTGTAGGGCCGGGGAAAAAATCCTACCCTTTATTTTTTTAAGGTAAAAATATACCTCTCTAGCTAGTATACTAAAGATAACCTGCCTCCCTAATAAAAAATTATAGTCTCTAAGAATAGCTAAATAATAAATAAGCTTAGAGTCGCGTAAATTAAGTATTTTAATACGTATATGAAGTGCCATATGCGGGGCATACAGCATGACAAAAATTACTAACTTAGATGATAGCCCCGCACCGCGCAAATTTAGATAAAAAATAAAATTCTTTTTATTTATATTAACGTAAGCTCTAGATCTCCTAAGGTAGAGCGCCTCCTCTCTATATCTACTTACTAATTATAAGCCTACTTTAGTACTATCTTTTACGCGATAGTAGTTACGAAGTCTATTATAATAATATCTCCTTTAATTTCTAGGATCTTATAATACTCTATAAGCTTATAAAGAGCATTTTAATTTTTATATTACTACTTAGGATTTATTCTACCTTATTAAGCTTTCTTAACTAGTAACGTACTTCACTTCACAAGCGAGTGCATCACACAAGCGAGTGCATCACTCTGCCAAGACCCTACTAAAATCTATACTCCACACGATAGTTCAGAACGCGTATAAATAGTTATAAAAATTATAGTAGGCTAATCTACTTAAAATTTACTTTTATAAGCTACTTATAAATTATTTTATTATACTTAGCTCTACCATAGTGTCTATAGCGCTGTTAAGTTAATTTACCTCTATTAGCGCATACCCTCTTTTTTACCTTTTTCTTATTACTACGCGCCCTAAAGTCCTTTAAAGTTGTTAGTTACTAGCTATTAGTAACTATAAAAACTCTTTTTTACTATAACTACTTTTTCTTATATAATTTCCGTCGCGTAGTAGCCTTATTAGTAGCTTAAAGCTTAGTAGTTTACTTTTACGCTAATACTAGATCATACGCTACTACTATTTTACCTTTTTTTTTTTTTTTTTTTTTTTTAAAAAAAAAGGCCTTAACTAGGCTTATTAAAGAACTATTTAGGTACTTTTAAACTCTCTCCTTTACTAGCATTAATTATAACCTTAATTCTAAAGTTGTCCGTACGCAGTACGGGCAGCTACCTAATGCGATGTCTTAAGGCAGGTGACAATGGTTATGTAATACCGCACAGGCAAAGGCACCGGCCACAGGCACGGTGCGCGAACATTAATCCTTATAACCCTCTTTCCCCCGTACGTAGACAAGACAGACAAGACTTAAATACTAGACCCTTTTCTTACCCGTACTATCGTATAACTATCTAGCTATATTATATCGCGATATACTTAGCTTAGTATAGCCTATTTAATACTAATTAGTAGTTAATTATCTCTACGCCTCACCCGCCTAGAGAGTTAATTATAAATTAGTAAAAGTAAAGATAGAAACTACTTACATAAGAAGTATAGACTCTATTTTATTATTAATATATTAAAGAGACTTAAAAGCTTTAGAGATTAACTTACGTCTTATATAATATAACACTTATTTTACCTACTAAGGACGTACTACACGCGATAAAAGAAGATAGTATATATTATATAATAATAAAAGACGTACTATACGATAAAGACCTAATATATTACTTTAATAATAACTATATTATATAATATAACATAACGTAACTATAATAGTACTAAGCATCTAAGCTTAAGCCTAATATACTAACTAGTCTAATACACAGGATAGAACTTAAGAAATATATACTATTACGTAGAACTCCGCACAGAGCTTGCACGCTATAACTTAAGAGGAGGAGGATAAGCTATACTAAGAACTAAGTAATAAGACTAGCATCCCTATACAAACACTAAGGAGAGACATGAGTTTAAAATACCTTATACTAATATTTAGTATAAATAAAACGTTAAGTAAAAAGAAGTTTACATTATACACTATCCTAGCTTTTATAAAGCTACGGATAACATGCTAAAGAGAAAAAGACTTTTTTACTTATTATAAAGTAGATTTTTTATATTAATTATATAAATAATTTAGTAACCTCTCGTGCGTAATTAAGAGGGAACTCTATATACTTCTTATAAATAAGGGAATTACTACGATTACGCCTAGCTTAGATTGTAATAACTAGGTATAGAAGCTCTATATTATCGCATAAGGACTCTGCACGATACAGGGACTAAAAGGTACTACTTTGTTAGGAACTCCACACGTATAAACTATAGAACGAGAACAACGCACGTACGAGCCAACGCCACAAACTACCACGACTTCTACCCTAAGGGCACACGCAACCTCTACGCAGAGAGCTCCGTACAACCTGTCTCTACAAGACCAGCAAGATGGGCACTAGAGGGAATATACCACGGAATACACCTATCTACACGGACAGGAAACACTCTATACTCCCCCGCATAAAAAAGATACGTATAAAAGTCTAAGGCCTTAACTATAACTATAGTAGTAGTTTACATAAGTAACTTTATAATTATATAAAATACTAATATAGGAATAAATTATACTATTTTAATAAATATATAATCTATCGCCTGCGTACGAAGTACTACACAAAAGAATACTATTAAATAAAATTATATAATTTTAAAAAACCTAAAAGAAGAAGAATAACTACTCTAGCAAGTTATATAATATTTTATATAATAAAGCCTAGATCTTTATTAATCTTTACGTACGACTAGACATTTTAGAAAGCTAGTATTTAGCCCTTTTCCTAGATATACTAGAAGGCCGCGCAAGCGCCTACTATATTTATAATATTAGACTTAGATAAACCTAAAAGACTCTATATAATTAAATTAATAAGCACTTTAATACTATAGTTAACTATAACTAGTATTAAATAGACTGGATAACTATAACTTTCGTATAATATAAATAGAAGAACCCTAATAAGTTCTTATATAAAATCCTTAATATAATAATTAATAGACTAACCCTCGCATAAAGGGCTATAGGACTATTATTTAAGGGTAAAGTATAACTATATATAGTAGTTATACAAGCATGTAAAGGGTAACTAGAACTTAAATAAGCTATATTTTTTTATTAAACCTACGTGCAAAGCACTGTTTAGAGACTTTTAAATAGTACTATAGATTATAATAAATAAGTAAGCTAACTAGTACGTATAAGATACGTACAGAACGTACTATACTAATAAATAATATATAACTACTACCTGTATACCGTCTTGACCTACGTACGATAATAGCATAAGAGGGAAGAAGTGCTTTGTGTATAAAAAGAAAGGATATTAGTCCTTAAACTATTTTTATATAGATAAATTAAAAGCTAAACGATAATACATTTCCTCGTATAAGAAGAGATATAACTACACGCTAACTTATATAAAAGTTTTAACTTATATTATAAAATATAAATAATATTCTAATAGTAAGGCTAATAATCTTATAAATAGGGATAATAACTCTAATATTAATAATTATAGCGAAGAAGCTATATATTTTTTTATAATAATTACTTACCTATACCGCATAACTAGTAAAAATATTTATAGTAAAGAGACTAACTAACGTGCGGACTAGTTTATTATTAAAAATTAATACTATATAAAGTACTAAAGAGAACTTTAAAATATAGGCGTAGTAAAAATATCTACTATTAAGAAGTCCTAATTAGAAGTATACCTAAGGGAGAACCCTTGTATAAAGGTAGATTAAATCTTAAAGGCTATAAATATTTCTTTTAAAGACTAGAACCTGTAAAGTTTACTAGGGACTATATAGATAAAGAACCTAGTTAGTAGAGTTACTTATTATATTTTTAATACCCTTATACTATTCTTACTATTCCTAGTAGACGCTAACAGGCTAAGAACCTACTATAATAACGTCCTTAATATTATTATACGGAAAGACAGTTTAACTGTACCTATTATACAGAAATAGGGACACCTATTCTTTAATACAGGCTAAGACAAAGCAATCTCGTACTTTATAAAGATATAAAGATAGAACTCTAACGCCTACATTAACGCTTTAGACACCTCTGTATAAAAAGACTCTACAAGATACTTACTACTGCTAGACACGAAGTTAACTAATCTATACTAAAAAATTTAAGAAGTTCTACTACTAATACTAACTATACGACCCTTCTCTATAATAATTTAAATTTTTTATTAAGGACAATACGCACTTTAACTATAAAATAGTAATAAATATTATATAAATTAGTAATAAGAATATACTATACGTTATTAACGTAAATATAGGCTTTTAGGCGATAATCTTTTTAAAATCTCTATTTATATAAGACACCTAGGACGCACTATATAAATACTAGATTAATATCTATTAAGGACCTTTAGACTATATTATATACAACCTAAGAACTAACTTTATATCTAAAGACTTTAGGAATTATGTAAAGATAGTTAGAGCTATATATCGCTAAATACCTATAGAAGCATACTAGGTAATAAGTAAAGTAAAATAAGCCTATGCACTTCTACTTCATACGTATAATATTATTTAAAGTAAAGTTTAGGATAGTACGGATAATAAATCTATACTATAAATAGCTATTAAGGCTCTTAATAATATAGTAGGCCTAAATTATTTTATTTTAACGCTCCTAGTCTTTAGAGCGTACCTAAGGATTAATCTAGATTCCCCCTTATTACCTAAGATTATTACACGAGCTTATGCAATTTAAAAGGCTATATAAATGCTTTATATAAAAAGAGTAAAGGTAAATATTAACTATGTAATAAATACTTATAAGGGACCTACCTCGCACGAAGTTCTTAACCTGCCACTATAAAATAAAGTAATAATTTAGAGAAAAAAGAAAGACTAAATAGGCTTATATAGAATTTAAAGTATTACTAGTAAAGACGTTATAATAGATCTAGGTAATAAACACTTAACTATCTAATATACGCACGTTAAGCTATATTACTATATAAAAGAACTTTAACCTACTAAAGATAACGACTATATTGTAAAATAACTAGTTAAATAGCCATAGATACGCAAAAGAGGCAGACTAAGGAAAAACCCTGTAATAGATTGGACCCTGAGTGGCCGTCTTACCTCACTAGGTTAGCGCGGCCCTAGTGGCTTGGCGTATTTATATATCTTGCCACATCTGCCCTTATGGCACTCTCTACGCTATGTCTCACTAGTAATACACGCATGTACTACTCAACATACCCGTGTCCTTACAAACCCTATATAATATAATATCTTATAAAGGGAAGCTCTACACGAGACTATAGAAGATTATTATATTTAATACTTTACGTAGAAGGAAAGAGACGCGTATAAACTCTCCTTAAGGCTATAATAGGAAGGAGTAATTATAACTTTAAAAGCACTCTTTAAAGAATTAGACTATATAGAAATAGACGCCCTAATTATAAATAAAATATTTAAAATTTATAAGTTTAACTTAAAAATCTATAATAGCTAAATCTTTAACCTTTGCCTTATACAAGAAATAAAAGGCAAATTAACTTAGCTATATAAAAAGTTATAACTTATACAAGCTAGATATTCTAATAAGGAAAAGAAGAGATCTTAATATAATTACTAATAATTTAAAAAATAAGCTAGAAACTTATTTTAGCGTTTAGCCTAACTTTTTTTACTTTATATAGTATATATTACAAAATTCGCGACATTACGCAAGCGTATATATAGTCTATAAATAAGCTACTCTGTACGATATAGGTAAGGCTACTAAAGGAGCTAGAAAACGTCTTCCCGCCTAACACTATACTACGTATTATAAAGCTACTATATAGAGCAGCAGAATTAGGACTATATTAGTTTAAAACCTACTATAACTACTATAAAAACGCGCTTAAGATAACTTCTTTTTTATATAACTTATACCTGCTTAGTATAAAGAAAGGACTACTAACTTTTAGCTTTACTAAAATATAAATAAATAATACGCTTAGTATCGTTACCCCTAGTTTCTTATAAAGGGAAGAGGAAGAACTATAAAAAGTAAGTTTTTATATAAAACTAAAAATAATCCTTTCGCACGAGCAAAGCCTAAAGTTTAATAATAAATAAATTTTACCAAAAGGAAACACTATCGTACTTACGTAAAAAGAATAATCTAGCTAATTTTATATAATTAACCTAAAGGCTATTAACGCATAATATTAATATATTATATAAAGAGTGAGAGGAGTATATATTACCTTAGTCTACTAACTAAAAGTAGTATTTAATCTATCCGCCGCCGCGCAAGTTACTAAACTAAAAAATATAAATAAGTTACACGAAGTATACTTACTAGTAAGCTATATAAAATAGTTAGTAGCTTTAATAGCGTAATAGCGTTAAGTATAACGCTAAGATAGGTTATATAAAACTTAGATCTACTACCTATTCTTATAGTTATCTACACTAACTTAAAGTCGCTATATAATTACTTTATTAAACTAGGTATAATAAATAAAAAGAGACTTATAATTAATATTATATTACTTTATAAATTATATAAAAAAAGGGAGATTAACAAAGTTCACTAGATTAATAAAAAAGATAACTTTGTAAAAAGTGATAGAATATCACATTTTACACTTTTCTTATTCTCGTTTTAGTTTTTTAGGGCTTTTTTCGAGCAGCCTAAGTGGCGTTAAATTATAAACTAGATATAGCACTATAGCCTATTATTCTAATATAACTAGTAAAAGTATTTATAAGTTTATTAAGCTCCACTTTCTTATCCTCTTTCTTTAAGAATAAAAGGTATTTTAGGAGCTTTAATAGTATAATTATAAGATTTTTAGCATTTATAGTGTTTAGGTTTACGTAGTTCTTAATGCTTTACTAAATTAATTAAAACCTTAATTAAGTAAACTATACAAGCTAGATTTCATAATTATTTAAGCGTAAGGCGCATATTAAGAGAGTAGCGTTAGTTATTATAAGAAAAAAAAAACTCTTTTAAGCTTATTACAAATTTTTACCTTCTCTCTTGGTCTAATAGAGATAGAGCTATATAGAGAAACGAAGGGGAAGAAGAGTTTATATAAAAGCTATAAATGTAGGTAATAATACTCGCTTTATTATGCAAAAATAGAGCTATATAATGAGATTTAAAGATAAATTAAAGAATATAAATAATACATCTAGTGATTAATAGCGTAGGGAAAATTAGCCTGCTTTCTTAAAACGCTAGACTTATAACTATAATGGAGAAATAGAGCTAGAGAGTATATTATTTAGAGATTAAAAATATTTTTAATATCCTAATAACATATAAAAGGTAGCTATAAGAGCTATATTTAATACTAATCGTTTGGCCTAATATTACCCCGCTCACATGACTCACCGAGTAAAGTTACATGATTACCTGAATCGAGTTCAACCAAGGACGGATTCTTGCGACATTATATTATAAAGCTAGAGTTCTTACTAGCCTTCTGCGTAGTTTATAAGTAGGTAATTATAAAGGAGAATATTTACGTAAGCTTTTAAGGTGCTACCCTAGTCTTACACGATTTAGAGGCAGTAATATTAAAACTTAATATAAAACTTTATACGCTAACGCCGCCTATATAAAAGATTACCTTTTAAAAAGCTAAAATTATAAGCAACGTGCGTAAGCTAGAAGCTTAAATAACTGTTAAAACCCTAAGGGGTAGCTGGTCCTAAAGGGGTAAGAGTTAGTTCTCGGGCAAGAGTGTTAGTAATATAGGTAAGGGGTGTATTAATAGCTTGCGCGTATTAACGGGGTATTAGTATTAAAAGTATATATAGTATAATTAAATTAATAAGAGCCTAAGTTAAATCTAAATAATAGATTAGTAAATAGGTTAAATATAATAGTAAAAGATTACTATCGCGTTCCTATATATATAACTAGTCCTATAAATCCTAAAAGTCCTAAGAGTCCCAAAGTCCTATATGCTAAGACACTTCTAGGACGCCCGATATTTCTGGGACGCGTGACCAGTTCACGTGACTTGTAGCTGAGTCAGGAATCTTGGCTGGTCGCGCGGATAAGTGTCCATGCCCCGCCTCGCGTCATGTTGGATCTTAACGGATCCTAACAATAACCTTACTACGTAATAAAATTTAAAGATATAAAAGCTTATTACCTGCTTTTATTATTAAAGCGCTTAATTAGCTTAAAAAGGGCGCTAAGGTAATGGCTTACAAAAGTACGCTTATAAGCGATTAAATTATAGAACTTAAATAGGTAAAAAGGGCTACTATAATACGTAAAAAGTAAAAAGGATAACGGATAGTATTACTTAAAAATGTTAAGTAGTAGCTAGAGGGAGGAACACGTTAAGATAGAATATAATTAAATACTAATTAATAGGCTTTAACACGCGGTAGCCGCTGCAAGAAGACTAGGCATAACTTACAAACGTATAAAAATAGTACTATAGATACTATTTAATTTAGAATTATAATTTTATTTTACTATCTTATTGGGTTATTAAGTTAGATTACTGTAAGGATATAAAACTTCAGTAGGGTACGCGGCTCGCTTATCGGACATGTTACTAAGTTTAACTGAAGTAAATATAAAATAAAATAAATTTTACTATATGTATATAAATAAGTTTTAGTAGCATACTAAGTTTATAACCTTTACAAAAAAACTGCTTTTTAATATAAATCCTTTATTTTACTATTACTACTTTATAGATTTTCAGCGTAAATTAGGCTAAATTAAACTATGTAAAGCTATTTAGTCTTAGCACAATTTATTTAAAAAGAGAGCACTTATAAATTTTATTAAAATACTTATTAGTTTAGATATGGATTCATAAGGTAACTTAACGTAGGACTATATAATCTATATTTTACTATTCTTAAAAAAATACCTATTTGTCTCTAATTAGTATAACGTTTTACTATATTATCTACTCTAAATACTAACAATCCTAGCCTATTCCCCACCTTTTGCCTTCGCCCATTCACTCCCCTATAAAGGATTAGTACCTAATCTAATAGCCTTTTAAAGAGCTCACGGCCTCTAAATCTTGCTGGCCAGCCATTAACTCATTAAACCGGCTCTGGCCAAGCCATTGCGGCTTGATCGCATCCAGGCACTTCTCAATCCCGTAGACCTTTCCGCCCGAGACATAGAACGCCTCACCGCTTACGTCAGTCAATAGACTATGAAGGAAAGCATTCGCAACATGCTTGGGCTCGTTTATAGGGACACCGTTTGCTTTGTAGGCTGCGATAATACCGGTCACCATTTGAGTATCTGAAAGTTGTCAATACATGCCTGAGTCTTCAGACTGTCACCATACCGGTCATATTCGGAAGTAAAACGTTCACCCTGATACGTTCCGTGCCGTAAAGGAAATCTTTGGTACTGTGGAAAAGGCCCATAACACCATGTTTGCTCGGTGAGTATTGAAAGAGGCCAACATGACAGAGGAGTACCGTAAAAATATCAATGCGGCAGAGGCGTCCATGAGGATCCGGGGATCCAAGGCTTTCATTGTGGGATGGCTCACTTATACGGGCATGCTGTGGACGCTAAAGATCTGCATGTTGGCCTTCTTCAGACGGGTCACTAATGGGCTTTCGTCTGCAAAGTTCATCAAGCCGATATTTTACGCCATTATTGTCAGCTGGATCGCCAACATTGTTCTTTTCGTTTCTGCTTTTTGGCCGTTTTACAAGTATTGGCAGATATACGCCGATTTCGGCAGTAGGTTCTCTGAGGACGTGATGAGCACGAATGGGGCTTGGGTCGTACTGATGCAAAGCAGAACAATGCACTCCTGAAAACCCCACCTTCTATGTAACGGTCCTGGCTGTCAATCTGATCACGAATTTTTGTATCGTCGCGATTCCTATACCGGTAATATAGAGACTTGAACATCGAAAACTGCTTTGCAATCACTGACAGCCGACCCAGATACTTTGGCAAGCCATTTGCCTATTGCACGGAAGATTATGCTGTTTTTGCTTCTTTGCGCCGGTGTCTTCGTTATGATCGCCGCTATCCTCCGCGTCGTTTTTGTCTTCAAGGTACGTCTTACACTTGTCCAAACATACTCCTTGCCGATGTATCCAGACTGACACTGAATATAATGCCGACGCCGCCATTCCCGCTATCTGGGCCTGTCGAGAAACACTCGTCGCAATGCTCGTCAGCAACGCACCTCTCATTCGTCCCATGATGTCCGGTCGATCGTGGCGCGGCGGATACGGACCCGGTACCAAGGAACGGTCTCTGACTACCCAACCATCGGGGGGAGCCGTAGAGGCCACATGGAGTTGGAAAGCCAGAAGAGCAGCTCTGCGCATGTCTACAGTCCTTCTGCGAAGAAGCATGATGATGATAGTAGCAGCACGGAACACATCGTTCGGCCGAAGGGAAATATGGGCATCAGGGTGCAGAGGGACATTGATATCGTTACGAAGTAATGGTACGCTGGTGGAAATGGAGATAGCGTGGAGGTGATTACAAAGACTAGTGCTGGCAAGGGATTTTCACTACAACGAGGAGCAGTAATCCAGATAATCGAAACGACACTAGACGAATTGCCTTCCGTCCTTCGCAGTAAAGTTCTTAATGCCGGCCCTACCATTTCGCACAGCTGCCACGGTCAAGGCTCTGTGCGAGGTGGAATTCATCAAAGAATCGCAAACGCCTGGAGGCTGATTCATTCGCCATCAAGATAGCCTGCGCGCCCCGCCCATCTGCGCAGTAATCAAATTCCTCTAGCCCTTTACATCAAGAAGTTCAAGATACTGTCGGATCGACTCCTCCATAGTATCATCAAACGAACAGAACTTCCAACCAAAAGTCCTCTCTGTATCTTCACAGTCGACTTTCCATCTAGTGGTTGGAAGCGTGCCACCCAGTGGAAGGATTTTGCTTCCGCAGTGCCTTGGGAAATGTCGTCGAGCTACATCGATCATGGAGTCCCACGCCACACCGTCGGGATACCCTGCGGCTAGCAGGTAATCTTTATTACCACTTACTGAAGCTTTAACGGCATCGACGTGTGCCCTGGCAACATCGGCCACATGGATGGGAACGCCAACCATTGGGTAAGGTTGTTGGTGCCCGAGAACAGACGACAACTTCAGATCCCAGAGCGGCGTGTTATTCTTCAGATCAGTAATGTTTTCTGCGCGATCGTCCGGTCCTATGATCACTCCTGGTAAAAGCTGAACAACGTCGAAGTGCAGTTTGTGGGCTGCCATGAAGTCGCGCGCAGCAACTCGAGCGAGCGCTTTGGAGAGACAATAGGCTTCCATACTGCTCGATACAGCTCGCGAAGGGTCAGAATTGATGTCGCTTGTGGTATAAATCCTGTCTTCGGGTTTCGCAAGACCCTCGAATAGGACCAGTCACCATTGACGATGTGATCACGACTCTCGTAACGGATGGGGCTTTCGTGGCGGACTGAAGCATAGATGTACATATCTGCACAGCTGGATCGATAATGTCGCGATCGTAATCATCGCTCTTCGATCCATAACTGTTAGTACTTAATAACGCTTCGAGTTTGGGGAGAAGCTCACTTCTGCAGCCAATGGACTCGCAATGTGCAGGACAGCCACGACGCCTTCAAGTTTATCATCGAAGGCTCCAGCTGATGTCAGATCCGGCAAAACGGCAAACTCAACCTTGCTTGCGTATGGAGCAATCTTTGGATGAGTCTGTAGTTTCTTGGCCTGCTCTGCTCGACGGATGACCGCCCGCACGGTGTGGCCAGCCTCAAGGGCAATGAGGAGAGTCTTGAACCAAACAAAGCCCGTTGGCCCAGTAATCTGTACTCTGGTAAGTCGAAAGAAATTATTCCATACTGATACAGTAGCGACGCACGAGTAGGACTTCCTCTTTGCTGGTCATTGTTCCTTGGGTTCCGATAGCCAGCGACGATGTCAGGATAGGTAGCCTTGGGCTGGCCTCTGATTACAGTGACCTACGGCTTTTTGGAGGTATTGTGATACAGCCATGTTAGATAGTGTTTGGGCATATTTAAGGGTATACTTTCAGGATGAGTAAGGCTACTCGGAGATCCGAGTACATGGATTCTATATTTAGCTTCATTACGGCATGCCGTGCGGATTGTTATTTAAACGGTGGAAGTCATCCTACCGCAATGCACGCGAGTGTCTGCAGTCTATTGGGCGAAGAAGTCGGTGTTGATCCCAAATACGGTGGTCTGCGGCTAGTGATGCCTATGGCACTTTCGTTGTGCATGTTGTCATCTCACAGACATTTGAACACTAGGAAAAGGAAGCTAATGATTTTCGGGGCTAATGCGCTCTGCTCTAGGCCACAGCCGTGCGGTGTATACAAAGCACCAATGTTCGAGCCCCTAATACGAGAAGCGCATACTAGATAAGGTGTAGATCCGTGTATGTAGCGCCTCAAATCCCTGACAGCTGCAGCCCGCATTCGGTGTGCCCTTCTGTTGCTGTCATCGTCGCGTTTCTTGGTTGCTGTGCGTCGCATGATCTGTTTAGGTCGTTGAAGATAATAAAAGAAAAGCTTGAGCCTGCAGCCCACAGCAGCTCTTTTGACAGTGAAGCACCCAAAGTTCTCACTCATGAAGAAGCCGCCCAAACAGCCTTGCCAATATGCTCCTCCATAGTCATCTTGCATCCGAATGTAATCCTCTCCTCCTTCTCTTCTTCCTCTTCGTCCAAACTGTCCAGCTCGCCTCCCTCACCCTCATCATCCGACCTGAGACAGCCTTCCGGAGGTATGCCCATATCAAAATCGCGCCCCCTCCCCGTCATGACTCAAGTAATGTTCCTCGTGTTCGCTTTCTATCCACCTCTCCCACTCGTCCCCCATCCTCTGCATCAAATCGCCCAGGGTCAGGATAAGAGGCTTCTCGGGGGGCTTATTGAACCGGACGTCGTCCCCGATGTAGTCAGTTTCATAGGTCTCGGCATGCTGGGCAGGAGCGCGAACGGCTTCGAGATTGAAAGGTATGCCGGCGCCCCCAGTGGTGGGCATTTCTCAGGAGATTTTGCGGGCGTTGGGGTGGTAGAGAGGCATATTGCCCCACAAAAGTTCGGTAGATTTATGCTGCTCATACCACTGCATCAGGTTGCGCAGCAAGATCGGACGCCAATGGAGATACCCTCCAAATCCGTCTTTCTCCATATTCTGGAGCGGTTCGAAATAGTAAGAAGGGTCATCTGGCGAGCTTTCCATGATCCTCGCTACGAAGATGGATTGAGGTGTTTGGGGATGTTGTACTTGAAGCACTTGGTTTCTTCGTCACTAAGATATTCGATGGACATGAGATCGTCAGCACGTACATGTTCGGCTGGATGTGGGTAGTCGTGACGCAGCCATGCTTTGTATTGGAGAAGTGGTGATTCGGTGATGAGTTTCTGCCAGATTCGATTTACACGCTGACAGCGAATAATTTCAAGTGGTGGGAGATCGGAGAGAATTTGTAGAAGGATCTCAGCGATGGAGAAGACGGCTGAGGCGGGCATGACTGGAGGTGTCTGTGTACAACCAGGCTTCCTTCCTTCAACCGGTGTAAGAGTGAAACTGCAAGGATTACTCGCTGTAGGGCTAGGCTCCAGCGAGCTGTGTAATCAGGTGACTCGGTTCTAAAGTAGAGATTTTTCGTTGAGTCGCGTTGCCTAACGCGCAACTGCGGACGTACTTCCTTGAATAAGCTGGCGAAAGGACTGTGACGAAGTCGATGCGCCTGAATTTTATGAGCGAGTGCAGCTGTGAGCAAGACCGTGTTATGTGAAGGTGAAAGAGTGTTTTGAATGTTGTGGTTGAAATACGAATGAGGTGGGCTATGACTTGGGGGGCTAGAGTGAGGCAAACGGCCACACTAAACCGTGCTGGGGGTGTTGCCTGCGTGTCGCACGACAACCCAAGCACGCCCAAGAGGAAGTGAAGTCGGAAGAGTAAGATTGGTGGAATCGGGAACTTTGGTAGTAGTTACTAAATATGCGTTTAGCTTTCTATACCTAATTCTGCGATGCCTAGCCCCGGCTTCCCTCGTCTGATAGCGATAGCGGTCATAACGTCTAGGAGGCTGTACCTCAATAGAATGCGCACCGCACAAGGCGCTGGTGAAGTAGTACAAGGTAGGAGAAATCTAAACCGACTTTTGAGAAGCGGTTCAAGCCTCGACGAGTCACGGAAAGGCGATTCTGGAGTGCGGAATTAATCGCCGGATTAGGAAATTCTACTGAGTTCCCAAATAGAACACTCGCAGCACAGAGAGCGCCTGTATATGCATAAAAAATCGACCATAGTATGGTAAGTAGGCGCTGAAAGCCACGGAAGGACTTCGAGGAGGCGTGGACGTTGAGTTGGATGGGGCCACACGTGAATTCGTGGATCGCAGTTCGGCACGTGTTGGGGCCTTTTCCGAGCCTCGGCCCTGGCCGTCTAATCTGGCTTGCAGCGACAACACTTGAGATGGACGGCTCCGCAGCTATCGCCATGCACGACGTCGCCATCATTGGTAGCCTCTCTTTTCACACTTCACATTGTTGTTGCCTGTTGTATGCCTGCCATCTTTCCGACGCCTTTGGATGAAGCGATAGATAAGCGGCGGGGTGGCGCTATTCGAAGGCTGTCATCGTCATGTCCGACTCTGTGGGTATGTCTCCCGGCAACTGTGGGGTTGGAAGAAGAAGAGTAGCATGCTCATGTGTCTGGGTATGCAGATAGAGTATTCAGCCATGCGCTCAACACGGTCAACAAGATCCGCACGGGGTCGCAGAAGCCGCCCTCGGCGACGCGGTTGAAGCTGTACGGCTTGTACAAGCAGGCCATGGGTACGCCGCTCCCTCCTTGCGCGCAACCCAATTCGCGCCTAACAGGCTCTAGAGGGCGATGTCGATGGCATCATGGAGCGACCGGAGGGCAATAGCGACGAGGAGAAGCGTGCAAGAGAGAAGTGGTATGTCACGCGACGCCGCTCTCCGTGTGAATGCTGATGCGTTGGCGGCAGGGACGCTTGGAAACAACAGAATGGCCTCTCACGGACAGAAGCGAAACGGCGATATATCACGACTCTGATTGACACGATGCACAAGTACGCCTCGCCCTCGCCGGACTCACGCGAACTCGTCGCCGAGCTGGAATTTGTGTGGGATCAGGTCAAGTCGAACGTGCCTTCCTCGTCGTCGTCATCGCCGCTGCAGAACCAGACACTCGGGTCCATGGGCCTACACCTCCCTCCCGACTACCAGGGCTTCCCTGATCGGAGGAGCGACAGAGGGAAGGCGCGAGCCGTAGGGCTGGGAAACGAACAAGACGAGGACGACGAAGGCCCGTTGCAGATCAAGAGTCCTATGAGCCAGAGCGAAGAGGAGCTGGAGGAGGAGGAAGCGGAGCTGGAGCGAGAAGAGGAGTTTGTGGATGCGCCGGATTCGCAGTACAACCCCAACGCCGAAGACGTTGGGGTACAGACCGACCTCAGGCCGCTAGACCCTATACCATACACACCATCGAAGCCACCACAGCGATCGAGTTTCATGTCGCGACTCACGCCCGCTTTGACCCCCGCACCTGCACCCGCACAACCGCCACACGAATCCGCCGCCGACAAGAAGTGGCGGGCGCGCGTCGAGCAGGCGCTCGTCAAGATGACCGCCGAGGTTGCCGCCTTGCGGGAACAACTAGAGTCGAGACGTCTATTCAGTCCCTCGAGAAAGTTCCTCTTATTGAGGTTCGTGTGGAAGACCATCTGGGGCAGCGTAAAACACATCGCCATAGACATTGTCATCTTGGGCATCGTCTTGTTGTGGATGAGACGGAGGAAGGATCGAAGACTAGAAGGCGCAATAAGGGTGTTGTTGGGCGACGCTGTTGCGCAGGTGCAGAAAGTCGGCGGAGCACAGTTGGGCAAGGTCAAGCTGCCGAATTTAGTCGGGAAGAAAGGTGCTAGCAGCTGATATATGATTAGGGTGGCTTGTATACAAGGACGTTTATGGCACCCATGTTAACGAGTCAAAGGAATGTCATGATATGGGGAGCACTTGGGCGCTGCAGTGATATCTGATGTGCAGCTGCCATGCAGTTTCACCGTCCCAGGTTGTCCAATGACTTCTTCTACCAAAATTGGTTAATTGTGAAAGCCTGGATAAGGTTGCCACCCATCGTGCTTCTCGTGCTTTTCGTGCTTCTCGTGCTTTTCGTGCTTCTCGTGCTTTTCGTGCTTCTCGTGCTTTTCGTGCTTCTCGTGCTTTTCGTG